>CM060181.1:46692217-46997217 GCA_030549775.1 Tamarix chinensis | reverse complement strand
CACTTATCCTCCCGAAGAAATTGTGTTGTCTTCTTTCACAAGGTAGTTAAAGGATAATGAATCCTAGAAAATCTTGGATGAACCACCTATAGTAGCCTGCTAACCCTAGTAAAATGTGAACTTCCCCAATATTCGTTAGTGCAAACCATTATGACACTGCTTGAATCTTTAAAGGATCTATCGATACACTTTCCTTTGAGATAACATGACTAAGGAAAGCTACCTCATCTAACAAAAAACTCACACTTTGGTATGTAATTCAAGGAAATCCTTTACTGATGATACCATGACTTGAGATCTATCTTTAAAAATACTGTAGCCCCACATAATTGATCAATGAGATCATTGATTTGTGGTAAAGGTTTATAGTTCTTCACCGTAACCTGTTTCAACCCATGATAATCGAGGTAGAGTCTTAACCCATCATCATTGTTCCTTATAAAAAGGACTACTTCTCCCCAAGGTGATACACTCAGTCAGATGTACCCCTTCTTCAACAACTTCTTCAATTGACTAAGCAACTTTGCCATCTCAGTTGGATAGGGTACCTTCAACACATGCTCCATCCTTGGTAGATGGTCTATCATGAATTCCATCTCACACATTGGCACCACACCTAGGATCTCGTTGAAAAACACGTCTGAAAAATCTCATACCAATGAAATCTCCTAAACTAATGACTCCTTATAATCCAGATCTTGAACACTACATAAGAAGAGAAGGTACCCTTTCCACACTAATGTAGTAAGCACCACCGTATACACCATCTTCACTAAGGGACTAGACTTGGACCTCTGGTAAGAGACCCTAAAACCGTTAGGTCCCTTAAGAACCATATTGTTACGTGCTGAATCAAAAAGCCCGCATTGATGTTCCACCAATTTCGGAATAATCTAGAATATCATTGTATAGTCTAGATACATATGGAGAGATGTATAGGGTTCTACACTCTGCTGAAGGGTTCTAGAAGGTTCTAGAGATGTCTCTAGATCCTTCTCCACTTGTGTAGATAAGTATGGATAATTCTAGAAACCCTAAGGGAGACTCTAGCAACTCTAATGGATTATTATAGAAACTATAGTGGAATTATTGGGCCATTCTAGAGAGATCCATTATGCTCATATCTAGAATCTTCATAGGGGAGGGGAAGGGGTGGATCTTCTCCTATAAATAGGGGGTAGAGGTATTTGAAAATCATCCAACAAGAGTTATATTCAGAGCTTCTCTCTCTATAATACAATCTACCCTTTTCTCTCTGAAATCTCTCTTGAGTTCTCTTATGATGGGCTTAGTGTGGTGGTCTCCAAAGAATCTCTAGCCTAAGTGTTGAATACACTTGAGGAGAAAGGCTGACTTAGTCTCTCAAGGAGTGAGAAAAGACTAAGGTTGCACAAAGCTAGACTTAGTGAAGAAGTTAGTGCATAACAAGTGATATCAGAGCTCAATTACAATGCCCCACAACCCCGAATCATTAAAAATTACTCAAGGTGGTGATGTTGAGAAGAAGAAGAGGTTGAAGTCTACTCCAAATCTCATGCCCCGAGTTTGGAAGAACTTCTTGAGAAGATGGATCACTCCATCACTATGTTCCAGGTGGATATTTCCACCTTAGAGGGGAAGTTGAAGAAGGTTGGCGAAGGAGGTAGAAGCCTTGGCCACCCATGAGGAAGTGCAAGGGCTAGTCAATGCCCTAGCCACCAAGATCCGTGAGGAGACGATGGAGGCCCACCACAAACTTATGGCGGATATGATGGCTCGAATGAACCAGTTAATGGCAAAGAACATTGTCCTAAGGGATCAGCTTGCCAATGTTGAGGCCGAATGTTCCCAAAGTAGAGAAATGACACCCTATGGAGTTGAAAGCTCGAGAAGGCCATGCTGATGCTAGATACACCTTGATCGTACAAGTATAAGGGTTTAAGGAATGCAAAGGAGATTAATAACTTCCTTTACAACATTGAGAGGTAATTTTTTTGCCATATATTTACTTTATGAGAACATGAAAATTACTTTGGATACCCTTTTATCTTGAGGAAGATGATATGTTGTAGTGGCGTGCTTGTCCCCTAGATATTGAAAGAGGTGCTTGTGTAATAAGAACATGGGAAGAGTTTAAGGCAGATCTTAAGCGGCACTTCTACCCTGCTTATGTAGAGCTAGATGCCATGAGGAGACTCTGAAATCTCAATCACACGGGAACAATTAAAGAGTATATCAAGGCATATAGCTTGTTGATGTTGGAGATTCCTGACATGCCCGAAAAGAAAAGATTGCTATACTTCATTGACGGGTTGCAATCATGGGCTGAACAAGAGCTAAGGAGGAGGAATGTTCAAGATCTCCCTGCAGGTTACCGGGAAATAGAATCCTTGATCGAGTACAGGTCTAAGAAGAGGGGCAAGAGCCAGAAAGATAACTCTAACAAACGTGGGGGAGGAAAGCCTCACAAGACCGGTCCAAAGCACCATGAATCCAAGGGTAAGGAAAAGGAGAAGGATCATGGAGGTAAATAAGTCTTGAAGTTCAAGCGAGAATGCTTCATGTGTGGAGGCAATCACTTCCTTTGGGATTGTCCCAAGGAGAAGGCCCTAAGTGCCATGATAGCAAGCCAGAGAGAGAAGGGAATCTCTAGTGAAGCTTAGATGGGGTCCTTAACCCTACTCAACTCCATCAACTCCAAGCCAAAAGAACAAGCTAAGGGGTTGATGTATGTGGAGGTGAAGGTAAAAGGTGTCACTAGTAAAGCCTTCATGGACACTAGAGCTTCTCACAACTTTCTCATCCCAAAGGAGGCATAAAGGATGGACCTTAAAGTCACTTGAGAGCCGGGAAGTATAAAATCAATCAACTCCAATGCTAGACCCATCCTATGGGTAGTTTATGGAGTCCTGATCACCCTTGGCTCATGGCAAGGAAGAGTGAACTTCATAGTGACCGAGATGGATGACTACAACATGGTTCTCAATATGGAGTTCATGGATTTGGTAGCTCCACTAACCTTTTTGGGAGAAAAAACCATGTATTTAGGGAATGGAAAACAAATTCATGTTGTTCCCTTGGCACAAGAAAAGATAGAATCTCACTCACTCTCAACTGTGCAGTTCTCCAAGGGATTAAAGAAGGGAGAGTCGTGTTACTTGGCTACTTTGGTAGAGGAAGAGTCCTATGAACCTATAGAGGTTCCTAAGGAGATTGATGAGTTAATTCAAGAATTCAAGTATATGATGTCAAATGGTCTACCAAAGAAACTTCCACCTCGAAGTGAGGTGGATCATGCCATTGAGTTTTAGTTAGGTATAACACCACTCGTAAGGAGTCCTTACAGAATGAGTCCTCCAGAGTTGGAAGAATTAAGAAGGTAGATAAAAGAGTTGCTCAAGGCTGGATTGATTTGACTATCAAAAGCTCCTTATGGTGCTCCTATGTTATTTCAGAACAAGCATAACGGTCATTGAGGATGTGTGTGGACTACCAAGCCTTGAATAAAATCATAATAAAGAACAAGTATCCTTTACCTTTTATTGATGATTTATTTGATTGACTTGGTAGAGTAAGGTACTTCAGAAAGATGGACTTATGCTTGGGAAACTGGCAAGTGAGGATTGTTAGTGGAGATGAAGCAAATACGACATATATGATAAGGTATGATTCCTATGAGTTCCTTGTTATGCCTTTTGGTCTTAAAAATTCCCCAACAACATTTTGTACCTTGATGAATAAGTTATTCCACCCATATTTGAATAAGTTTGTGGTGTTTTATCTAGATGGTATTGTGGTCTATAGTCAGTCTTTAGAGGAGCATGTAGAGCACTTGAAAGTCGTTTTCCTATTACTCTAGGAAAACGAACTGTATGTAAAGAAGGAGAAGTGTTCATTTGCTCTCAAAGAAATGAAGTTCTTAGGTCATTATATCAAAGATAGAAAGATTGGGATGGACCCAACCAAGGTCCTATTTATCTAAGAATGGGAAGCCCCAAAGAATGTGTCAGAGCTTCAGAGTTTTCTTCGACTAGTCAACTACTACTGAAAGTTCATCCCAGGGTACTTAGGATGAGCTACACCTCTCATTAACCACTTGAAGAAGAAGTTCCTATGGATTTGAGATGAGAATTGTGTGAAGGCTTTTAAATAGCTTAAAAGGGTCGTGATGGAGGAGCTGGTCCAACGCTTGCTTGACTACTCAAAAGAGTTTGAAGTTCATACAGATAACTCTGATTATGCCATTGGAGGGGTGTTTATATAGCAAAGGCATCCAATTGCCTTTGAGAGTCGTAAGTTGAACAATAAGCGCAGGTGGTATCTAGTGTATGATAAGGAGATGATGGCCATCATCTATTGCTTACGGATATGGAGGCACTACTTGTTGAGAAGTAAGTTCACGATCAAGACTGATAATGTTGTAATGAGCTATTTCTAGAATCAAAAGAAGTTGAGTCCCAAGCAAGCTCGCTGGCATAATTTCTTGGCTGAATTTGATTACAAGATGGAGTATAAGCTAGAAAGTGCCAACATGGTGGCGGATGTACTGAGTCGAAAGGCAATTATTTCTAGCATTAGTAGGCCTAGAGGGAACTTCTAGATCGAGTCAAAGAGGGGATGTCTCAATATCTCTTTGCTCAGAGTTTGTTGCAGATGGAAAAGGAGGGGAAGACTTGGAGATTTTGGGAGTGGGATGGATTACTCTACACTGTGGGAAACTGTAACACCCCCAAATTTACTACTAAAAAAATTCGTTTAATTAAAAGGGTTTAGCGGAGGTGAAGGATGAAACTGTAAACTCGAGGGAATTACCACCACACTTAGTACCAGATCGGTTCACTCCTACCGTTCCAGTACTAAGGGCTAAGGCTAAATAAAATTAACATTAAATACAAACCATTAATAAAACACAAGTCATACAAAAATCAGAGTGCGATTTAGGATTACAAACCAAAGAGTACGTGACTAGAGTTTTTCAAAACATAAAGCATAGTACAAAAACACAACTAAAATGTGATAATACAAGGTCCAATAAAAGAAACAGAGTCCGGCTGAGTCGCTCTCGATCCCCAAGTTAGGTTTAGGCTCAACACTCAGCCCCACCCGATGCCTCGTAGGTGTCGTAGGCATCGAAGACATCATCCCCTACCTGCACAAGCTCAGATGGGTCTTTTGCTTGTGGGAATGAGCAGCACCCATGAAATGGGTGATCGGTACGCTGCGTACTGAGTAAGGTAACAGATGTGCTAAGGCCAAACATACAGACATACAACATAGCATATATGGCACATTCACATAAGCTGCATGTAGTAATCCAGATAATGAAGGTAGGCTGGGGTCCAATTAGACTTATTTTCTTTTGAATCTCTATTAAATGTAGCCATTTCACCATAATCTTTATTAATCCATGTGAGTATGGGAACCCCACTATTATAGCCGGTGGATCGGTCACTTATAGGGCAGAACACACCTAACCACTATTATATGCCGGTGGATCGGTCACTTATAAGGCATAATGCACCTAACCACTATTATATGCCTGTGGATCGGTCTCCTAGGCACCCCGGCACCTAGCCACTATTATGCCGATGGATCGATCTGGGCCCGACTCAACAATCTCACTCTTTAAGTAATTATTATCTTATTCGTGTCTTATTAGATAAAGCCTTTCACCCTTGACATGCATATCAACTACCTTCTACTTCTATCCTCCCAAGGGGGCCCGCCCCATATCTTGAGACTCTTGCGCCCCTTATCACACCCTCACATCCATTTTCCTTTACGCTTACCCTTTAATGAGAAACCTAACTCCTACGGGTGTGGGTTAGACCCAACACCTTATGACATCAACTCCACCTACTATCACCCCCAAGGTTTCCCTTGAAAACCCTAATTGGACCGATGTGGCCCAACCCCCTCTCTCACTTACTCTACCATTACCTTGTTTATCGCCCCATAACTTAACTCATTAGATCTAATCCCAAATCACATCGCTTTACCACTTGATTCAACATGTGACCGAAAAAACCTTAGTTGCCCACTTCAAATCCTAGTACCTTTCTTCTCCCACAAGTAATCTCTCTATTTCTCACTCAATATTCCTTCTCTCCCATGGCACCCATACTCACCCCTTACATAATAAATCCCCATTCTTAATCCATACTCCACTCTCCCTTAATCATTTTTACTTCCACAATTTCCAGATTATTACTTCCTCCCAAAACCCTAATCGGGTCCCTTATACACACTTACACCGACCTACGTAATATTTTTCATCCCAAGTCTCTAATCACTCCACAACTCTCCCCTTAGCTTATTTACACCCTAAATCAACCTTTCTCATGTGAAGATCACCCCCATGCACCCCATGCAAACTCTCGAAGTCCCTATGCAAACCCTAAAATTTCCATGCATGGTTCTCATCTCTTGTTCATTTTGGTCAACCTCATATCCCCCTTAGCATCTCACTTCCCATTTGTTTCTTTTTTTCCTTTCATGTCCCATATCATAATATCATTTGTCCTAGCATGCATGTCTTAGAGGGCTATATCATATCACACCACAATCACCACATATACAAATCATACTCATGCCACAAGAACACATACAAAACATAACTCAACTCCAAGCTGCGCTACACATAAGACAAGTTAAGAAAAATCATACGATACATAATATAACATGAAATATAAAGCATCCAAGGCATACAAGTCACATAACACACATGGGCCTTAGCTACATCCTTACCTAAAGTGACGCCGGGCTTGGAGCACGCTCCTACAAATTCTTAGGGTTTTGGTTAGATTCACCTATAAAAGGGAAAATACTAAGTATTAGTTTCCCTCAAAAGCACCACCACTCCTTATTTTAGTCTAAGATTATTATTATTATTATTATTATTATTATTATTATTATTAAAGGAAGTATTATATGTGAAAACTAGAGTTTTATCTACAAGTTAACTTAATAGATGTTACTAGTCAAGATATGTTTATGTTAATATTTATTGCTATACTTATATTATTAGCCTAATAGCTTTATTATTCTAATAATAGTACTAATGCTAATTATAGAAAAATAGTGATAATACTAATAATAATAATAGTAATGTTAATGCTTATAGTGATAGAAACCCTAGCGTTTTTAAGGCTAAGTCTAATAATAGTGTTAGGGTTAAAATAATAGTATAATAATTACAATACCAACAAGGTAAAAATATTCCTAAAGATAATAATGATAAAAGTTATATTTTGAATAATAATAATATAAGGGTTCAAATGTTTTTGTCACAATAATAGGAATTAAGTAATAATAATAATAATAATAATAATGATGATGATGTTAATAATAATAATAATAATAATAGTAATAATAATAATAATAATAATAATAATAATAATAATAATAATAGAGATAACTAGATTAATACTAAAGTTGTGAATAATAATAATAATGATAGTAGTATTAGTAGTAGTAATAGATATAATAATAATAATAATAATAATAATAATAATAATAATAATAATAATAATAATAGAAGTAATAGTAGTAATAATAGTAATAATAATAATAATAATAATAATAATAATAATAATAATAATAATAATAATAATAATAATAATAATAATAATAATAATAATAAGGATAACTATTTTAATGCTAAAGTTGTAGCCTTTTAAATAGCTTACCCAAGTTATAAGTATTTTCTGAAATTAGGTTAGGAAATAAGGGGGTACATAATAATAATATTAGTAATGGTAATAATAATAATGATAACCATGATAATACAACACTAATAATAATAAGAATAATAATAATAGTAATATTAAGGATAATACTAGTAACATTAAAAATAATTATTAACACTTGTAGAAAACAGTTTAGGGGCTGGGGAAGTTGGAGCACCACCTTAGGTTAGTGGTGGAATCGGCGGCGGCGCTTGGCGACGACGGCGGCGACGGTGGAGGAGGAAGAGAGGGGAAAGATGGATATGTAGGCTAAGATAGAGGAAGTGGAGGGGTGTTTGAGGTGGAGGAAGGTGCAGCTAGTGAAGAGAGGTGGAATGAAGGTGGTGGTGTAGCTAGGAGTGGCGGCACACGGTGGTTGGTGGGCGACCAGAGGTGGTGGAAGGTGGTCGAAGATGGAGGAAGTAGAAGGAGAGGGAGGAAGGGGGAGATGAAGGTATGGGAAGGTAGGGGAAGGTTCCCTGGGTGTTTTGGAGGGTGAGGGAGGTGTTGGTAGAGGCGGATTGGCTGCGGAAGGCGGCGCAAGGGGCGACGATGGGCTAGAGTGGACTGCTTGGGTTGGCGATTTTACACTGCCGAAGCGGCACATGCAGGGCAAGGAAAGGGGTGATGGTGGTCTGGTTTCGTAGAGGGAAGTGCAGGGATGATCTCGGTAGGCAACGTTTGTTGCGGCGGTCACCGGCGGCGAGAAGCAAAATTTTGGGGCTTGCAAAAGAGGGAGCTCAACTATGGCTGCCCCGGGGGTGTATTTATAGGCTAATTGAGGGGAAAATGACAAAGGAAGAAGAGGACACTTGTGGGCAGGTGAGGTAGGTCGCTGACCGGTGGTAGTAGGCGGCGTATGGCTTGCAAATCGCAGGGCTCGTTTGGCTCGGGGTGGGGAAAAGGAAAGGGTGGCAGCACGTGTGAGGAGGGAAGATGAGTAGGCTGGGTCAAAAATGGAAAGGAAAGCGACAGGGGTGGCAGAGGAGGATAGCCAGACGGATCAGGTCGGGGGTTGCAGTCCACAGGAGGAAGAAGAAGACAGGGCGGGGTGGACCGAGCGGTCCAGGGCAAGAAAGAAAGGAAGGAGTAGCGGTCCGACCGGGTAGAATGGGTGAGGGAGGGGGACGACGTGCCTGGGCTATGCGAGACGGGCCAGGGGGAGTTTGGGCCGCGGCTGGCCCAATCGGGGAGAAGAGGGGAAAATAAGGAGAGGAGAAAAAAAGGAAAAAGGAAAAGAAAGGATGAACGGAAAAAAAAGAAAAAGGAAAAAGGAAAAATAAAAAAGATACAATGGTTGGTTAGGGGGGTATTTGGTCTTTACTTATTTATATAAATAAGTTATATATATATATTTAAATTTATTAATAATTATTTAAATAAAAATAATTAAATCCATTTTTAGATTAATTAGGCTATTTTGGGTAAGTTTTCATTAACTTCCATGTTAGTCAGTAAAAAGTCCAAAATTTTCCAAAATAATTCCTTTATTATTATTTTCTCCTTGTTTTTCCTTTATTAATTCCACTTAGTTTTTAATAAAATAATTTATTTACTTAATTCCCCTAATAAATCCCTATTTTTCCAAATTCCTAAATTAGGGTTTGGGGTATTTCAGAAACTGTCTCTATGTTCCAAGACGGGGAAGCCTTCGATGGGATTTGATGAAGGAGTGCCAAGGATGAGACACACATTGGTATTGGTCTAAGATTCTTACTACTAGCTGTAAATGAGGGATGATATTAAAAGGTTCGTGTAAACTTGTCTCGTGTGCCAACAAGACAGGAACAAGTAAAGATGCTCCGCGGGTTTGCTAGAGCCCTTACCCATTCCTGAAAGACCTTAGGAGAGTGTCTCTATGGACTTCATTGTAACACTTCCAATGTTTGAAGGGCATGGATCAATTATGGTGGTGGTGGATAGGTTAAGCAAATATGGGACATTCATCCTTTCCCCACGGGGTTGCAAGGTAGATTAGTGTGTTCAATTGTTCTTCAAGAATGTAGTAACGTATTGGGGATTACTGAAGAGCATTGTTAGTGATAGAGATCCCCACTTTATCACAAAGTTCTAGAGAGAATTGTTCAAGCTAATGGGGTTCGAGCTCCACTTCTCTACTAGCATTCACCTGCAGGCCGATGGATAGGTAGAGATGGTGAATGCCTTAGTCGAGATGTACTTGAGGTACTTTGTAAGTGCAGATCAGAGAGACTGAGTAAAGTTGATGGATGCGACTCGATTCTCCTACAACTTGCAATGGAGTGAAGCTATAGGGCATAGTACTTTTGAGCTCGCCATGGGACAACAACCCCTCACTCCGCACATAGTGTAATAGGGCTATAAGGGGAGTAGTCTAGCGACACATTCATTTGCTCAATGATGGCAAGAGTAGCTTAATCTAGCCAAGGCATATCTACAAAAGGCTTTGAAGAAAATGAAGAAGTGGAAAGATGCAAATTAATGATCTTTGGAGTTCAGTGAAGGGGAATTAGTTATGGTGAAGTTGTCACACCAAGTATTCAAGGCTTAATGCCAAGTGCATAAAGGCTTGGTGAGAAGGTATTAAGGGTCATATTCGGTTATAAAGAAAGTGGGAAAGGTATCCTACCGGGTAGATCTAGCACCGAAGTTGAAGATTCACCCGGTCTTCTATGTGAGTTTGCTCAAGCCCTACCACAAAGATAAGGAAGACCCGGTAAGAGGAGAAAGTAAGCGTGCACTACCTGCAAATGTGACATCCTTCTTCAATCATGAGATTGAGAAGATTCTGGAAGACCGATTAATCAAGAGAAGAGGGATGTCAAATTACAAAGAATATCTCATAAGATGGAAAGGGTTATCTGAGAGCCAAAACAGTTGGGAAAAGGCAGAAGACTTGTGGCAGTTCCAGGAGGTCACCCAAAGTTATCTGTCTTCTATCATTATCGAGGATGACGAAGACTTTGGTGGGGGAGAATGTTATGGGCCACATCAAAAATCTTGCATTGAGGTTCCACCAGTTTCATAATGATCTAGAATGTCATTGTATAGTCTAGATAAGTATGGAGAGATATATAGGGTTCTACACTCTCCTATATGGTTCTAGAAGGTTCTAGAGGGGGATGTCTCTAGATCCTTCTCTACTTGTGTAGATAAGTATGGATAATTTTAGAAACCCTAAGGGAGACTCTAGAAACTACAATGGACTATTCTAGAAACCATAATGGACCTATTAGGCCATTCTAGAGAGATCCATTAGGCCCATATCTAGAATCTTCCTAGGGGAGGGGAAGGGGTGGATCTTCTCCTATTAATAGAGGGGATAGAGGCATTTGAAAATCATCCAATAAGAGTTGTATTCAGAGCTTCTCTCTCTATAATATAATCTCCCTTTCTCTATCTAAAATCTCTCTCTTGAGTTCTCTTATAAAGTGTTTGGTGTGGTGGTCGCAGAGGCATCTATAGCCTAAGTGTTGAATATACTTGAGGAGGAAGGCTGATTTAGTCTCTCAAAGAGTGAGAAAAGACTAAGGCTGCACATATCTATACTTGGTGAAGAATTTGGTGAGTGATAACATACTCATGTGCCCAATAGATCAAATCTTGATATCTTGCAACCATATCCATCCCAAGGATAACGTCGAAGTCCTAAAGCTCAAGCTCTATGAGGTCTACTAAAATCTTGATTCCGATAATAACTAAGGCCACATCTCTATATAAACTAGAACATGGAAGTCTATCCCCAAACGGGAGCACAACAGAAGTCTCTATCTTATCAAAAGAAATCATAGGTGTCCTAGATATGAAAGTAGTAGACATGAAGGAGTGTGAAGCACCTGAGTTAAACAACACGTAAGCAGGAAAGTAAGAAACTATAAATGTACTCGTGATGACATCTACCTTCCTGTTAGCTTATGATTGGCTCATCATGTTCAGGTAACTACCTGGAGGTGGTCCTATAGCACTACCTGAGCCTTGACCTTGTTGAAAAGCATGGGCCCCTTGCATCCTCTACCACAGAGCAATCCTGATAGCTCCACTATTTTTTGGTCGAACTCTCTAAACTAGTGGCGTCTGTGTCATTGTATCCTACAAACATATCTTCTCTTGTAGAACAATACCCCCGACGGTAGGACCATTGAAGCGGCTATACCCCAACTAGCCACAACAGTGGCACTGAACCAACTTCCCAACACAATTTTTCCCTAGGTGGCTCTTTCCACACCTCTGACAAAAGAAATGCCTTACACCCAACTGATTCAACTGCCCTCCAATACATGTTTTTATACTAACATGAGGATTATAGGATTATTATTTTTTTATAGCTTTTTTAAGATTTTGATCCTATTAATTAGTAATAAATTTCCTAAAATCTACTTTTTGTTAAAAATCCTACCTAGCACCCTTAAGTTAACTCATTCTCTCCTTTCTCCTCGTTCTTCTATGATTCCAATTCCAATCTAGGGAAGCAATATAATGTAACTAACATGCTCCATTTCCACTATCATGGTCTTTTACACTTAACATTCACCTCACCATCATCACACCATGCCCTCATTATGCCTTCTTCATTCAAGTAAACTATAATTGACACTATTTCCCTCTAACTTTTATACTCATCTAGTCCAATGAATCATATTTCCTACTCCATGAAACTCTTTTTCACCTCACTTTTCTCATTCCCTCATTTTCTAAGAAAAATACTATATGTTAAAATCTTTCTTCTCTTTACTTCTCTCGAGCTTGAGCTCCGCCCTCTATTTTTCTTCCACTTCTTTTTTCTTTTTCTTTTCAATACTTTATTGTAATTCATTAGTTATTTCCTTAAGAAATATTATATTAAAAGCTTATTTAAAGCGAAGGAAAAACCCTTGTTTCAATCCTTCCTTAAGCTCACCAAAACACCTAATGAGTTTGACTTGTTTATTTTCATACCTACTCTTTTCTTCTCTTGCTTTAATTTAAATGGGTTTATTGATTGTATGTTATGAGTTATTTGATCTAGTGTGATCAAGGTGTTAAGAAGGAAGAGTTTCAAGCTTAAAAGCCTTAATCTCTTTACTATAATCTTAGCATTTTGGTAAAGTAGCTAGACTATACAAATGTTAGAATTTTTTTCTCTGTGTTCTCTATTTTAATATTTCATAGCATGATGTATGTGTAATTATAAGTATGATATCATGTATATATTTGGCATGATGAGGGTGAGGAGTAGATATTGAAAATGAAGAAGCCTTAGCATCTTAAGCATATTTAAGGGTTAGAGTCGGTTCTATGTTGATTTAAGTGTTTCAACTAGTTTCTTATGTATTTATCATATATCCATGTGATTATGCATGATTTGATTGAATAAATGCATGAATATGACCCTTAAAATCATGTAAAGCCTTAGCCAGTTTTTATTTGAAAGTTTGAGTTATAAATGTTTGTGTTATTCATTTTGGTGTTTTAGTAAAATAAGTCAGTTGGTTTGAGCCACAAAAATTCAAGTGGTATTGATATACCAATAAACTAGTTAGATGGGATTTTTAAATTGTTGGTCTCGACTTGGAATTAGTCCACTAGTAAAGGTCTTCTCCGATGAAATGGTTCAATTGATCAATTAGTTTCTCCATACTAGTTGACTAATTTGCTTATCACGTTGAGTCCTTTTCCTGGTTTGTTTCCTAAATTAGCTCACTAGTTTATATAACTATCCAACTTTTTCCCTAAGACTTTTAAGGTATTCCTTTTGATTTGACCTCATATTTAACCTTTAACATATTTAATTAATGCCTTAAAAAGAGATTAAATGGTGGAATTCGAATGATGAATGTGTGATAACCTAAAAATAGTGAATAATAATAATGAGTAAATAAATAAATAGAAATTTAAAATAATAATAAATAAAATGGTATAGTAAATGAGTAATTTAATAGATAGATTTATGAGTTGTCCATCTCTTCACTTTCCCTTATTAAGTTCATATTCTTTAATTATTTTACTAAATGAAGAGTTACTTGATTAAATTCATTAAGTTATTAAGCTGACCATTGAACCTTACCACCACATACCATTCTTCATATTCTATCATTTTGGATTTTCTTCTACTCACGTGGCTAGTTTCCTTTTTGCTACCTATTTTCTTCTTTGATAGTGATATACTCTTTTCCGAAAGTAAAAGTTTGAATTTTTTTTATATGTCTTATACACATATATAAGTCTGTAATTATTTCTTCTATACCAATTTATTAAGAGTATATTATTATTTCTTCTATACCAATTTATTAAGAGTATAGTACTATAGGATTATCGAATTAGGATCAGTGTTCTCTTTAGGATTGACATATCGAGGTAGGTAACTAGCCTATCTTCTTTATTGTATGTATGTGTGTGTGTATTATATCTATTGTCCATAAAAAATTTTCTTATTATTTTTATTAGTTCATAAAATATTAGTTTAGAAGTAACATACCCCTTAGCCATTCCATTTATAAACCTATTATTTCATAATCGACTTTTAGTCTCTATTGCTATGAAATAATATTTGATAAAATGACTTATGGATGAAATATGAGTTATTTCTCTATATTTTATTTTTACTAAATAGGGATCAAGTATTTTATTGATTGTATTATTTTAATCATCTTTAACGTATAATTTTTTATATTATATTCTTGTTAGTAGGACCCTTTATTTATTTTGTAACTATTTCCTTAAGGATAGGGTAAGTCTTTATTAGCCTATTTAGTAGTGTGAGATTACTAATTGACACTACTAATAGTGCATTACGTAAGATATCCTATTGACTCTCACCAAACGATAAAGGGACCGCCGATTAGTTATCATTATTGTTCCCTAACCATAGGGCCCCTAACGGCTATAATTACTTTGTTTATTGGTCGTTTAATGTTTTGTGATTGGTTATTGAATTAATTATTAGTCCTACTAACCCTTTATGGTTTTGTAATTAATTAGTTTGTCTACAGTTTGCATTGCTACTCTTGATTGATTTCAATGATCATTTTATGACTATTTGTATTCCATATTTTTTATGGTTATTCCTTTCATTATTTTCTAGTATTTTATAAATTTAATTTGATTTCTATTTTGGCCGGTGGGGCTAATTACTTACTAAGTTATGGTTTGCTCACCCCTTTAACATTTTAGATGAGTTGTACGAGACATCATCTAAAGGTTTGGAATCAAGTATATTGGTGTTTGGCTAGTCGAATGTATTAATAAAGATTTTATGATAATAATGTGACATTTGTCAATTCAGATTTTTTTTTAAAAAAAAAACCTTATTTGTAATTTTTTTAGATTTTTTTTCTATGCAATAATACAATTAGAAGGTTTTTTTTTCTTTTCTTTTTATTAGTTTGGTTTGTGTAGTCTTGCTAGCTATATGAGTTCCTCGTGTAGTTGAAGACATGTTGCACTTTCCTCCTAAAATGTGGGTTTAGGGTGTTCTTCACAATAAGCCATTTCTAATTGACTCATTTAACCCTCATCATCGATATTTTAAACCAAGATCAAACTCAATATGAGATCTAAAACATGTCTTAGCTCTTTGAGCTACAAAATACAATCCAAGATCATCTCAAGTCATATACTCCCAATATCAATTTATATTTAGATGCCATTATGTTTAATGTATAACTCATTGAAGTCCCAAGATGTATAGGATAAGGAATAATCCTTATGAAAGATAGCATGGTAGGAACCGCTAGTGTCAACGACTTAGTTGGCTTCCAAACAGGTAATGCTTGTCATACTCAAAGACAACCAGCAAGTTATCATCGGTGTAAGTTACATCTATTACCTCCCCTTTCTAGTAGCATATCCCTTCTTTAGCTCTCAACACTTCTTAGTCTCTCTGGTGAGTGAACTTCCCACAATTGAAGCACATTTTATCCTTCTTTGAGTTTCCAAACCTACTCTTGGACCTTCCATGCTATGCTTCCAAATCTTGTTTCTCTTTCAGTCCATCACCAATGCCTCAAACCTTAAAGCAAATGTGTCATCGTTGTCTTCACTTATCATCTCTGCTCCCATACATGATGCCATTATTGATGTCATTTTGAGCATTCTTTTCAGTGAAGAATTATTGAAAAATATACATAAGGCCTTTCAATGGGCAATCCAAGAGCCTACAATGTACTTCACCTCCAGACATGATGTCCATGTTCTTAAACTTCATAAAAATATTCTAGAACTTATTTAGGTGTATTGCAATTGGTTATTCATCAACATACTTTAGATTGTACAACTTTCTCATAATTTTGTAATTGATTTGCAGCAGCCTTGATATAAACCTAACTCTATAGGTTGTTATTTATTTTCATCATCATGATGGATGAAAGGGCGTGCTCTTTAATTGAATTTCTTTTTACTCTACTTCTTTATCTTTCTTGCTCTCAGACATACATGACCTCTTCAATTCTTAAAGGGCTTTACCAGTTATTTCAGGTGAATTGGCTAGGGCGAACAAAATCTACCAATTTCTAAAACAATAGACAAAAAAGTGCACTAAAAAAAAAGGAAATAGAGAAAAAGAAGACGGAGATAATACAAATAATATGAAATGCTTTTACGTTGGCCGGTGATTGAAACGGATAGAGCATGCCTTCCTTGTAAGAAAATCGTTATTGTTGCTCAGCTGTTGAGTAGATGGCGGTAGCTCGAATTCCGACCACCGCTCAGCTTAGCACCAGAAGCAGGCTCAGCTCCATCTTTACTAGTTCATCCTCAGGTTCAACCCCTGCAAGACATCCGAGGAAGGTTACGTCAGTGATGTGCCAAGTTCCGTCCTCAAATTGGCGGGAAAGCAGACGATCTTTCTCCTTCTCTCTTCTCGTCGTTCACTCTCTCATTCTTCCTCGGCGTACAGAATCACTAATCCTGCTCTTTTTTTCTCTCTAAAGTTATTATTCGTCGAAGTTTTTACTAGTTCGCATGTATGGAGGTTTTGACAATTTTGTTGTTTTGCAGGCGCAATTGCTGGAAGTATTCTGGATAAATATGTTAAAAGGTCATTCATTTATTTCTTCTGTTTTTATCGTCCAATTGGTTCTCTTCTTCTTAAGATCGGGTTTTCTATTTTGAAATATTTTCCAAGATTTCTGTATGCTGTGAAAGCTCAAGTTTTTTATATAGTTTCATTAAATCTGAATATTGTGATTCTGCAATCCATTTTTCCTTCACAATTCTGTTAGGGGTGCTTGAGTAAGGTGATGGCCAGCACTGGATAACTCTGCATTGTATTCAGAAATCTCCGTTTACAATTTTTCTCTTCTTTTTCTTACTTTTTTTCGTGATTATGTGTGTGTTCTTGGTGTTGATAGTTGAATTCCAACCAGGAAAAAGCTTGAACCGCTGGAGTCCTATGTACCTGCTGTTATATTGACTGAGTTACAGATTAAAGACCTTGGTACTCTTCTTCACTGCTTCTATAAGTAATGACTTCAGTGGGAACTCCAATCTATTTTATTTTTTTATTTTTTATTATTTATTTATTTATTTATTTTTTCCCTTTCGGTGATTAGAGATATGCTTTGTTATTGCGTATTTCACTGCATTTCACTATTTTATGTCCTGCTTAAGTTTGTTCTGCATTGTAGACATAGGTCGTTTGATTACCTATAAAACAGTGACAGCAAAAGAATCTAATAGGGAAGTTAGGAAATTCTACGTTTATTGGTTTTGGTGATATGTGATAAGTTTAACTGTAGAAGTAAATGGGTTCTTGTGAATGCAGAAAAGATTCTGGAAATTGATCAACCTCAATTTGCAGCCTGTCGATCTCTATTACGCTCTGGCCCTGCTGCTTCATTTCGCACAAACATCCGAGCTGTAAGTTATGAAGTCTTTAACTCCATATTGTAAATCTCATGTCATTTATGCTTGCTTGATATTAAGAGTGCTGTTCCTCTGTTATGAGTGTTTTTTTATCATGAAAAGTGATGTACTTGCACTAGTATGTATTCTATTGGGATCCCTATTCATAGATGCTAGCATTAAGATATTAATACAGGTAGACACACTGGATGTGTTATAACCAATTTTTGTTTCCTATAACTTTTTGAATCTAAAAAAGGTCTGAGAGTTGGCATCTTTGTATATACAGGTTGCACAGTATGCATCAGACGGTGGAAGTGGTAAGACCGCCTTCAATGATGTTGATCAATGTCTCAGGTACAATCTGCCAATTGAAAATGATGTCATGTACTGGAATCTTGTAGACATTCTGGTAAATAGCATTTATCTGACATCATTGCATTCAGATATTTAATAATTTGTGAAGAATCTGTACTTGGTGGAACCATTAGTTGTGATTCACTTGGTAAACCATGCAGTAGCTGTTAAGTCTAGTTGAGTGAGGAAGCGGCAGCAGCAGGCTGAGGTGGGAAAACTGCAGGGGATAATAGCTTCCTGCTATTATCAAACACAGTATTGTCTGAAAATTTGATTTACTTCTGCGTGTGTACCTTTTTCTTTCTCCAGTGCACTAGGTATTGCTGTGCTTAATTCTTTACTAATCACAACAAATATATTTTTGCTCATATGGGTGTTTTCAAGTAAGGAGAAGAAAAATATGTTGGAGAAATCTTAGGAAAAGAGTTGGTAAACTCCTCCTCATTGGATGCATTAAGCTACTGAGTGAATGAAATTTCTAGGCATATTTAATACTATTATACTTTAGCATAAGATACAAATTATTTCAATTATTTAGGATGAGTGCTTGAACCAACCTGCTAGGAGCTTGATTGCTGATGCAGCTGCATTCTAGTTGAAAGAGTGAGCATTTCAGCATTGTTTTACAGTCTTGAGAAGACAGAATACTTAAGATTCACGAAATTGTAGTTTGCTCCCTAGAATTAAATGTTGATGAAGCACGATGCTGTACGTTATAAACTTTAGGTGGCTCTCCTCTCAAAGCTTCTGAGGTTTCTCTCTTCATCTGGAATATGTTTTCTGTCATGGTAGTTTCGTTAATATAGTTATTTATGTACACCAAAGGTAGAACTGAAAAGCATTATTCTCACTTCAATGTATGTTAATGTCCTGCTATTACAGAGCTTTGGAAGATCTTGATTCTTTGCTTCTCCGTGCTTCAAGAAATGATGCCGGAGCATCAGTTGAATTGATGAAAAGTAAGATCAGTGTTGCTGTGAACTCATTGGACAGGTACAATAACCTAATTTTTGTTTCCTTCTGTTTCTTTTTGTTTTTTTTTTTACCTGGCTTCTTTTTAAGGGCTATATTTTATATCCCAATGGAAGCTGAATTTTTGATTGGTGTCTGGGGTATGTCTGTTATTTGAAATGGTAGAATGGGAAACCGGTTGTTTATCGTATTATGCTATCATCTGAATCTAATGGGGAGTGGAATACAGACCTTGGTCACTTAAGATTAGCAGTTTTAAAAAAACCTCCTTTGCAGCATTCTGCAAACCATCCCTACTGATGTTCTGGACAAAGGGAAGGCTATAGCTGATGCCTATCGGATCCCTGAGGAAGATGTAGAACCTCAGGACCTGGACCCAGAATTAAAACAGCTGGAATCAATACTGTGAAAGCACGCACATTGCTTGTAACCGGCTAATAGCGATCCAAGTGGAAGATGAGACAAGCATTAAATCCCTTTCTTCTCCAGTATTCCAGTGTATATTAGTTGATTCATCTTTGGACTTGGTAGTTGCTGAAGCACCTCGAAGTGCTTGTGTACAATATACTTCTTCCCGATGTGTTTATGTAAAGCTTGTATTACGTATATTGCAGCAGTTCTTAGCAAAGCTTATATTTTTATGTTTATATTGGTGACATTCAATCTTTAGTGAAGTCTGTATGTGTCCTAGTGTACTTTAAAGTTTATTCTGAACTTACTTGGTGGCTTGATAAGGCATACCGAGACAGTTTCATGGAGTAAGATGCTATTGCTAGAGCCTTTAGGATACTGCATGCGTTAGTGAATCATTCACCTCCTTTAAAGTATCAGAGCAAGCGGTCTTCAAAGCATACAATGAAATATCAGTACCGCAATTACGTATTGGCTACAATTTCGTGGTTTTTGGGTCAGCCGTGACGTAAAATTCTAAAAATGCGCCCCGTTTTAGAAAATTACATATTTATCGCCGCGATATCGGCGAAATTTCGGATATTGGCTGATATTTTACCGATACAGGCCGATATTAGCTAATACTTACCGATATTGGCTGATATTTATCGATATTTGTTGTGTAAAAGAATTAAAAAATCACGCCGTGACAACCATGACATATAAAATATCATTCGCGACACCCCGATACCGCGACACCGTGGCCGCAACTGCAATCGCGACTATAACCGCAGTTTTATTGTATTCAAAGGGCTTGAATACTACTTTGATTGATTGAGAACTGCCCTCAGTACCTATCTGGACAAGTTTAGTGAATCATTTGCTTCCTAAAGGACACCGCATGCATGGAAGAGGCACCAATAACCCCCCCTCCCATTTTCTCCGTATATATATTATCTTAGTCCAAAGGATTCGATCAGGAGAAAGAAAGAAAATGACACTGATGGCCTCTGGCAGTGATGAGCCAGTGGAGTTTATTTATAGAGATTGAGAATATAGGATATGGAGACAACAGGCCAAATTTTGGTGAACAATGTTTAAAGCATATTCTTTTTACAAGTTATTCTCTGTTTCTCTACAAAAGGATGATATTATTTGTAATATGCAGCTTCGAGTGGTTTACTGAGGACATGAAACTTTACATTGGAGGAGACCACTTATTCCTCCGGAACCAATTCTTGCTGAAAGAGACTACCGTAGCTAAAAAAAACTGAAGATAGTACTCTGGAAGTGTGGGAAGTATGGAACTTATTCTATTTCATCCTTCTTTGATATGGCTACTGACCTTTTGCTCTTACAGCATGAAAAGATCATTTTTACTTATGAGAAACCGGTGCAGAGGAGTTGCTTTTCTAAGATCAGAATTTCTCTGGTTTTCTTGAGGCAAAGGCTTAATATTTGAGATCAGTTGTTCCACTTTAAATTGATCTCAACTCAGGAGGGGGGCTATATGTCTATTTTTTGGCTCATAGAAAGAAACTGCCACACTTCTGTGTTTTTCACTGTGTCGTTCATAGAAGCCAATGGAGTGACTGGGTGTAGTGGTGGGGTGTTCAATTAGTTTGCCCTGAGTCACCAAAAATCTTCTTTGAAGTTTGGATTTAGACGGCAGAAGGTAATTTCCAGAACAAGCTGCGGATTCCACTTTTATTTGTTGTGTCGTCAATTTTGTTTTTGCAGAGTTGATTTGTTATCTTTGACAAAGCCGAACCTGATTGGGAACTGTGAGAATTGGCGAAGCTAAGGCTCGTTTATTTGGAAATATTGGGGCCAAGAGCTGCCTCATAGACTCATAGTCATAGTCCAAGTCAGTGTGCTACAAATCTGGATTCTGTCAGAAATGGAGGAGGAGAATCAGGAAGCTAAGAGTTGTACTTAAAGGGTGGTTTGATATTTGAAGGGTATGTGAGAAGGTGGGAGGCGGTTGGAAAGACTGATTTCATATCACAGAGAATATATTGGTATAGAGGGTTGCACTCGATAATGAAAACGCTGGATTATTTATCCTGCTTCTCTGTTTTGACTGGAGACGAGATCACATATTTTTTATGCTATTATGATTATCATTGCTGTAGATGCTGATTCTAGCAGCACTCTCTAATTAACGGATTAATAACTCTAGGGGGGTTAGTTTGGCATCGCAGATTTATTTTGAACAGAACTCCAGAGTTTGGTATCTCAAAGAGGACGAGTCTGCTCCGTCAAGTACCAAAGAATATCTTTGTTTGGGTGATGCAGTTATCTTGGCCAAGCATCGAGCCTGTACAGTACAGGTGGAGTGAACAGATTCTTTGTTCTGAAAGATGCAGACAGTCATAATTCATGGCCCCGATGGGTTTTCTGTGTACTAGTGGAGCAGCTTTTAGGAAATGAGAGTGGGGTTTTATTGCTCCCTAGCTCTGCCGGTTTCCTAAATATCAGGGGCATTTGCTTTAGGACGTTGGCATCCATCTTGTGCATCTGGCTTTAGAAATGGAAAATTAAAGTGAGATGTTTGCATTAAGATGGTACACGCATAGGTTCCGTCTAAAGAGATGTTTTGCAGTAAAAGATCTCTCTCTCGCATAGGTTACGTTGGCAGTTTCATTCCTCAGATATGGGAGGTGGATATATGTGCACGACGAGTGCTTTGATAGTGTATGATCTCGATAAGGCTTGGGAATTGGTGATTTTATGTTTATCACTACTTTTCGTTTCTTAAGCCCGCAAATAATGTAGTGTAACCCCATTGACACTTTTGTAAGTATGAACCTTTTTTAAAAAAGTTCAAAATAGAATATCTTTAATTTGGTCTAATAGAAAAATAAGAAATATATCAAATTTCATCCTAATTTTTCTTTAAACATAGAGATGTACATTACTATACATTTTCACCACTATTCTAATACTAGTCTTTCAATACAAATGTTATGATTTTTCAACAATTATGTGATGGTTTTTGAAATAATTGTTGTCATAAAACTTTACTATCATTTATATTGACTTTTCAATAGCCTTCTAATAACTCTTCAGTAGCTATATGATAAGTTTGCAATAATTATATGAAGATTAGTGTTTATCAATATTAAAAACTTACAATAATACTATTTTGTATTGGAATTTTAGTAGAATTAGATTGAAAAATTTTCTTTAACAAGATTATATTTTACATAATTTGGTACATTGGAAATATACTATAGATGGATGGTTATTTGTAGAAAAAAAAGTCTTAAAATTATTTTAATATAATTATTTTTTTAATTAATCAAGTTTAAGATAATTTTAGTTAAACTAAATAAATAAAAATGTGTCGACCGTAAGTTGTATAGTATAGACAATGCAATTACAGTATAGGCATTAGGGGAACACTAATGTAAAGGATAGGAATTGATTTCGAGACATAATTGGTTGGTCAATCATTCTCACATCTCTTTGCCATGTATCCCTTGCTCTCGTCCTTTGAGTATCCAAGGGACTAGATCTTAACCCTTATATAGGGGTGTCTTGTTGAGCAAGTTTTGAGCAATGACATTATATAGTGATATGATTATAGTAATATTTAGGGCTAATAAAAGTTGACCCGACTTGTACAAAATCTAACTCGATATAATTTAATAAATTTATCAATCCGATCTGAAACTAATCTGACTTGACATTGATTCAAATATAAGTGACTCGACCTGACCCGATCCAACTACAACTCGTAACTTGCCATCAACCTGACCCTTTACTAACCTGACCCGCCATCAATTCGGCCAACTATTAACCTAATCCTCTATCAACCCACTTTGACTCGATAAAACTAAATTCAATATTAATTAGTTATAATAAAAACAAATATGTATAGTTATTTATTTAAAGATTTAAAAAAATATATTATTATTTAAATTTTATTTATTTTTCTTACTTTTATTGTGAATTTACTTATTCACCAATGATATTATAATTTTATTAATTTTTTTTGCGTAAAAATACAACATTAAAAAGGTATACTAATAAATATAGAGCAATTAATAATACATTATTAATCATATGCTTACATGAAGTTAAACTTAATTCTTGCCTATGAGGTTAATGAGTTAGATTAATTTTGGTGGTCAATGTCTGATTTAACCAAAATCTAAAGTGATTTAATCCAGGATTAGCTAGATTTGAATCAAATCTGACTCAACAAAACCTAAAAAGACCCGATGCTTTAAGTTAACCTAAATCTGATCCGTCAAATTAACTCAAACATGAAATCACCCAAATACGAGCTTGCTTAACCCAAACCCAAATACTATATTTATTTCAAACTTAAGGGTCAAAGGGTTATTATATATTTGGTAAATGGATATGGATATGGATATAAGTATGGGCACGGTTATGGATATGGATATCCAATACCTACATTTGTACCTAAATCCTATAAGTATTTTTTTCTATCATCCATATCTATTTATCTATATACATTTAAGTATCCGACGGATAAAGCATATCAGATTTCAGGTAAAATTTGCCCCATTTACATTCCCGACCCGTCCCGACAAACTAACCCAAAATATTACGAACCTAACTTGAATTGAAACCAAACTATATCAACCCAAACCTTACCTGAATCGATAAATTAACCCGATTTAACCTAGGTCTAGAACAACCCGAACCCCCCTCCGACTTGACCTAAACAATAAGGTAACATGAAATGACCCAAACATGAAACAATATGACCCGACACAACCCATTACCAACATGCAAAGAAAGATGATCCGTAAATAATCCAATTCAAGAATGACACAACCCGCTATAACCCAACCCGTCTGACCTGATTTGCCACCTATAGCAACATTATCTTAGATGACATCGCTCTTTCCTTAATAAAAAAAAATATCATAATCATTAACTTCCTTACCTTTGATCTAGGGGTTGAGATTGTTTCCTTACCATGAATGTGTTTTCAGAAGAGTTGATATACTTTAACTACAAGTGCATGGTGTTGGAGTAGCATGTAAGTTCAATCCCACAGTTATATTAGGGAGTGAGCAAAAAGACGGTGAAAGGATCTCCTATGTGTAAACTAACGATAGGGGGAATAAGATGTTAAACTATAAATAAGAAGAAAACATGGAAAAAAAATCTAACGATAATATAAGAACAAGTAAAATCAAGTTAGAGAGAAGGCTAAGGTTTTTTATCAATCCCCTTAACCCTAATGTGATTGAATATTAACCCCGAATCCCAAATCAAAATACAGAGTCATGAATGTCAACCAAAATATGTAGTGTTATGTTCTTTCAAGCCATTACACCTTATTAATGATTGAAACTCTTATATCTCTAATATGAATGCAAAAATAGGGAACATGTTACTAAGTATCCTTATTCCCATTTTTAGTTGTAGTGGCCAAACCAACATCTTTCGACCTTGTGGTTTGATCTCTAGTCATGCAAATGGAGCCAACTTTGACCCATCTCTTAAATCTTTCTAGGTTTCTCTAAATCATAATAGAAAAGTGATCAATTTCTTTATTATATCAATTAAACCATAAGCACAACGCATATTAAAAGGAATTAGATTGGGTAGGTTTTAGATTTTCAACACATCCAGATCAAGTGATTTTCCTTCACCTTGGCACAAATCAATTAGCCAATCATAACTTTTATTAAGTTTAATATATTAAACACAGACAATTGCATCAATTGAAAAACAAATAAAATCTAAAGACAAAATACAATATCTTATTTATTGAAGACAAGAAAATTACTGTTAAATCAATCCAACTGGGAATAACAAATTGAGACCAAGAAATGGGAGAATGTGAATGAATTGGGGGTAGGATTGGATTAGGTGGTGCCAAGAAAAGAACCCTAGATCTCCTTTTTGTGCACCTAAATTTGTCATCTTTTAGTCCCGTCCATTTTTTCTCTCCAATTAAGAGAAAAATAACCTTATAAGTGTGTGACCGCTCATCGACATAGGTCGTGTGCCTATGTTAACAGGTAATAAAGGATTTCTCATTGTATATCAATGCGACCCCCTTGTTGGGCTGCACAGTATGTGTTGGCTACTTTAGTTTTGACCATGCCATAATTACTTTGCTTGACTTTAGATTGAGCCTATTTTTTTTATGAATTGGAAATCTAACAAAATAATCTACAACTTTCATGTTTACAAATTTTCCAAATTCAGATCGCATTATGGTTGGATTTGCAAGTCTTTCCACATTTTCATGCTTTGAGCACCCATGTTTACTTCTGTTTTTATTCCTGCTATTGCATTTTAGCTTATTTTGATCCCACTTTCTCCAAAAATCTATAGAATATGATCAATAGTAGTAAAAAAGAACTAAAGTATGAAAAAGTAATCACATAATCACACTAAATATTTATATTAAAGTTTCAGATGATTGACATAATCTATACCTATCAAATCCCCTATGCTTGACTTGTTGCTTGTACTTAAGTAACCAACACATGTAAAAACACATAGAAGAAGTAAGACAATAATAGGATCCCTTTCTTAGTAAAGATTTTTCAAACACTAACGTCGTACCAAATCAAATCAACTTGTTAAGATCCCAAAAACTCATCAAAATTTTATACACAATTCTCAAAAATATTTTTAGGTTGCATACTTAGGAAGGAAGTGAAAATGTATTGTTGAATTCTCTAGTTATTTTAATACAAAAAGGAACATGCAAGGATAACATATTACATGGGTTACAAGCAACCATGAGCTAAACTCCTTTAAGACTCTAGTTTCAAACTAGCAACCTCACTTTAGATATTGGGACACTTCTCTTTGTGTTTATTTATATTAATCAATTTTGAAGTTTCACTCAATTCCTTACATTCATGAAAATGATCAACCATACTCTTGCAATGCTTCTCGATTCTCCACTACTATAAAGACTTATAACACAAAAATCAAAAGGTCTTATTAAGATTGTAATGGGGTCAAAGGGTAGAAGGTTAGGATGGAAATTTTTGGTATGTAAAGCAAAAATTCTAGTATCAATGGAGCTTGGTGAATGGCAGTTATATAAGACTCTTCCACCTTATTCAACCTTTTTTTTTCAATCATCCCAATGTCTTTAATCATGAGAAAAAACCTCAAAATTCTCGTTTATTTTTTTCTCTTTTATTTCCTTATTTTATCCTACATAACCATTCAGCTTTTTGCACCTCCTCCAAGCTTAAGATACACCATACTCATACCTTTGTTCTTATTTTACTCATTGCCCCACTAGTTTTTGACAAAGGTAGGGATACACAAATAAATGTTACAAAGGGGCTAGCAAATGATAAAACATTAAGGTTAGGTTATTTGGCTAATTTATGTTTTATAAGAAAAGAAAATGTGCCTCTATCATCTTAATTTGTATCATAAGTCATATGACCCTCAATTTCATCAGCGCAATTACACTTCTATCAGAAGGGTGCAACTAATACATTTTAATCTCAAAATCAAAATCATTTTCAAAAAAAATATTAAGGGGGCCACCAATGACCTTTCTCTAGGATCATCCTCTTAAGTTCCTTAAAGCTTTGTGGAATGTAACACCTTCTATGGAAATAAATACTACCATCCTTAAAAATCTCAAACTTTATTGCTTTACACTCAAATATCACCTTCTTGATTAACTCAAGCTTGACATCTCCTAGCTGACTAGCTTGAATCCCATCGAGGATGGTCAGGGTGATTGAGAGGGTGCTCACCCTCTTCTTAAGATCCCTGAACCCAATGATCTTTATGTTCAACTCTTGAAGATCCCTCCAAATCCAATTTGATACTACTAGAGAATCTAAGGAGTGTGAATTCTTTCTACTAAAAGCATACCCTCGTGGTAGGTCAACACAAAATCATAGTCCTTAACAAACTCTAGCCATCTTCTCTATCTCATGTTTAGTTCTTGCTGCATTAATATATATGTAAGGCTCTCATGGTCTATGTAGAGCTTACACTGCATTCCATACAGGTAATTTCTCCATATCTTTAAGGTGAAAACCACATCATCAAGTTCAAGGTCATGCGTAGGATAGTTCTACTCATGCTCTTTCAATTGGTGAGAAGCATATGGCTCTACCCTCCTATACTGCATCAAAACGCATCCTGGGCCAAACTTAGATGCATTACTATACATCTTGAACCCCTACATACCCGACGACAAGGTAAGCATTAAAGTTGAAGTCAATCTCTTCTTTATCTCCTCAAAAGCCACTGTGCACTTATTTTCCTAGTGAAAGCACACCATCTTCTTCAAAAAAGTAGTCAAAGGATGATAGATCCTAGAAAAATCATGGATGAACAGTCTATAGTGGCCTGCTAACCCTAGAAAAATGCATACTTCCCTGATGTTCCTCGGTTCTGACCACTTTGATACTAGTTGGATCTTTGAAGGATCCACCAACACTCCTTCCTTCAAGATGACATGACCAAGGCAATCCACCTCATCTAACTAAAACCCTTACTTTGAAAGCTTGGCATAAAGGTAATGGGTCCTTAACAACTTTGAAGCCTGACTAAGGTGATGCTCGTGTTCCTTACAAGTCCGATAGTAAATTAAGATATAGTCGATGAATACCACAATGAACTAATCAAGGTGCTGTTAGAAGATTCCGTTCATGAGAGCCATGAACACCGCTGGTGCATTCATGAGTTCAGAAGACATCACAGTAAAATCATAATGGCCATACCTTGTCTTGAAAACTATCTTTGGTATGTTCTCAGAAATCCTCAGTTGATGATACCCTGATTTGAGATCTATCTTCAAAAACACTATAACCCCACATAACTAATTAACAAGTTCATGGATCCATGGTAAAGGATAAAAGTTGTTCACCGTAACTTGTTTCAACCCAAGTTAATCTATGTAGAGCCATAACCCACCATCCTTCTTCCTCACAAAAAGGATTGGTGCTTCCCAAGGTGATATGCTCAGCCAAATGTTTCCCTTCTCCAAAAACTCCTCCAATTTATTATGCAACTCTACAATATTTTTCAGAGCTAGGTGATAGTGTGCCTTAAACATAGGATATGTCTTTGGTAGAAGGTCTATCGTGAAGTTTATATCACAAACTGGCGGCATACTTGGGATTTATTCAGGAAACGTATTTGATAACTCTTATACCACTAGAATATCCTTAATTGACGACTCCTTGGCTCCCAGATCATGAATGCTACACAAGAAGAGTGAGTACCCTTTTCACACTAACTTACTGAGCACAACCACATACACCATCTTCATTGAGGGCCTAAGCTTGTATTTTTGGTAAGAGACCCTAGAATCCTTTGGTCCCTTAAGAACCAAGTGCTCCTATGCATAATCGATCATAGCCTGATATCTCATGAGCATATTCATCCCAAGGATAACATCAAAGTGGCAAAGCTCAAGCTCTACGAGGCCTACCAGAAGCTCGATTTCACTAACGACTAAGGCCACATCTTTATATAGCTTACAACATGGAAGTTTATCCCACGATTGGAGCATAACAGAAGTCTCTATCCTATCAGAAGGAATCATATCGATCCTAGATATGAAATAAGTAGACATGAAGGAGTGTGAAGCACCCAAGTCAAACAACATGAGAAGAAACTGCAAATGCACCCGTGACAACATCTACCTTTTTATTAGCTTTTGACTGGCTCATCGCAATTTGACAACTACTTAGAGGTGGTCCTATATCATTGCTTAAGCCTTGTTCTTAGTGAAAAACATTGGGCCTCTACATTCTTTGCTACAGAGTAGTCTTACTAGCTCCACTATCTATTGGCTGAGCTCTCTAAATCGATGGCGTCTGCACCAATGTACCCTGCGAATGTGCCTGCCCTTGCAGGACACTATCTTTAATGGTACGACACTTAAACTAATGGTGCCCCAACCAGCCACAACCATAGCATTGAACTAGCTGCCCATCATAATCCTTTACTAGGTGGTTCTTACCACAACAGTGACAGAAGAAATGCCTCACACCCAGCTGACTCAATTGCCCTCCATAGCGAGTACCGTCCTTGACTGATGACTACCTAAGGTCTAGAAATCTTCTCTCCCCTTTAGCACTGGCCACCCTCAAACCTCTACTTGGTCCCTAACTGGGCACTACAGGTTTGGGAAATCGTTGATGCCTCTAAGGCATAGTTATACATGACTTGCAGGTCCTGCATAAAGAGCCCCCACTAACATCTCCCGAAGTTTCATACTCAGCCCCAACTAAAATTAGTTCCCCTTCATTCTCTTATCAGTGTTAACCTTTTGATTAAAGCAGAATAGGTCCAAATAAAAAATGTAGTATTCCTCCATCATAGATGTCCCCTAACGCAATGCCATGAATTCATCGTACTTCGCCATCCTTAGTCGAGTAGGGTAGAACCAAGCCTTAAGCATCTCAACGAAGGTATCCTAATGATCTGTTGTGGCTCCCCTCATTTGCTGACCTTTCCACCATTAATCAGCATGACCCCATAGATGGAATACCCCAATGTCCACTTGCCTACTCTTTAAGAAATCAATAGCTGAAAAGATCATCTTGAAGTCTCTCAACTAATGCTCCAACACATCTGGCTCCTTCTAACCCTCAAAAATTGAAGGGCGATGAAGATCAATCGTACAAAGCCAATCCTTTGGTGGCGACGGCGGTTGTGGAGCTTCCTCAAGTTGAATCTGCCTCTCCATGAAGGCTCTAATAATCTCTATTAAACATTCCAGGTTTCGATTTGCAGCCATCAAAACCCTAGAATACTAAATTATGTTATTAAAAGATTGATTACTACCTATGCAATTAGTACACATAGAGGTAGCAAATTGCACTTACGGTCAGAAGTTAGTCCTATCCTACAAATTAAGGTCAACTCCCAACCCAAACCTGCACTCACTCACAAACTAAACCAAACTCTACAAGTTTAGATAAAATCGAACAAATTTGTTTTCACAAACTAACTTCAGGATTTAAAACCATAGGTTATGATTCCAACCTTTAAAACCCCTAATTTTTGAACTAGAAACTTCTTTTTAAGGCAATTTGGAAGCGTTTGAAAAATAAGACTAGGGAATGTTACTCCCATATCAATCATGAGAAAGGTGTGATCATCATTTAGCCCATGCAGGATGCAAGGTAAAATGGAATAATGAATGAAAAGATGCATGCTCATAATATTAATATAATATTAAAAAATAATCAGGATAAGAATAATATTGTAGATAGAAAGAGTATAATAGTTTAAAAATCCAAATATAGAAAATCGAGCCAAGAGCTTAAATAACTGAAAATACAAAAAAATCCCAACGTAGTGGGTAAATGCCTTTAACTAGTTAGCCTAACTCTTATGCATAAATATAAAACTTTGACCCCAAGTAATGACCCATGTCATCATCCTTAGCATATTCTAATTGAGAGTCATAACCCTACAAATCATCCTCTCTACTCTCCAAACTAGAATCCAAATCATTGCAATGACCACACAAGTATAGTATTAGTATGGTGAATTACTAGTAAAACATGCTACCTAACATATGGTAAGGCTCATACAACACATTGAAGTTGCATAAGAAAATGGTGATAAGCGTACTAATACAAATTAACACTTAGTCTCATAGTAGTACTACACAAGACATGCTTGCATAGAAATCATGGAAGGATAACAATACAATAACACCACAACCCATATAATATAACTGATAGATGAGATTTATTGATTATTTTCATATTTAAAAATATCATTTATCCCTCATAATTTCTACTAGATTTAATCTTTTCGTCGAGTTTTCCTCCTTTGAATAAGTTTTACAGGAAAGAAAAGAATTGAAGAAATTCAAGGAGAAATCAATGAGAAGAAGAAATCAAGTAGAAAACACATCAAGAAATGCCGAATCAAGGAGAGCAAAGTTGGAAAAGGAACAAATATATCAAGAGAAGTGAAGCTCAAACTTTCAAAGGAATTGAGTGCAAGAGAAGAAAACACGGGGGTCCCGTGTTTCCATAACACGGACCGTGTTATTAGTCCCGAATGGCGGTCGGTAAAACTTTGTCAGCAGAACGGTTGGAAGAAAACACGGGGGTCCCGTGTTTCATAAACACGGACCGTGTTTTCAGTTAAAAATGTATAACTGCCACGCAACTTGTTTCTGATAAAAATGGGATATAAAACAGAGTTCGGGATATCGAAAGGAGGGATCGAATGTATTTTTCTCCCTTTATTCCTTTAGAATATACATGTAATGCACAATTCCAATCTTTGATCTTCTTGAATTCTATTGATGATTTGACATTCTGCACTTCAATTGATAAGTTTCTCTATTCCTTTGTTAATTTCTGTATTTCTATTTTGCAGAATTTAAGTGATTTTTATGCAATTTTACTTGTGATCCTTTCGTTGTTATCTAATTGTTGAAATAATAGAATTTGTGAATGTGTTATTGTCATTAATTTTTAATATTTCTGTATAAATGTATGAATTGTGAATATGCAGAAATTTGAGTAAGTAGAACAGGGTAGGATGAATTGAAGATGGAATCATAACTTAATTATCATTTCATAATTTCAATGTTTGATTCTACATGATGTTTAATTGAATTAATGGTCTGAATTGAATGATTCCATATCATAGATTAAGATTCTTGAACTAATTAGATTGATCACCTATTTGGTTTAGAATTTAATCTTTGCTAAGACAATGAAATTAATCCGTAATTGTTAATTAATTTGTCTGTAGTAGCAAAAGACCATTAATTCGTACAATTGCATGATCCGAGCTTTTGTGATTATGATTGTAGTTGGCTACTTCCCGTTCATAATGCTACTATTAATTGAATCTAGTGTTCGTAACCTAGGTTATTAATTGGATGCAAAAATAAATTGAGAGCATATTCAATTTATTAAGGTCGAGAGGAAGTATAGAAATTATTATTCTGAATTTCTTAAGTCAACATTAAACTATTTAGAATCATTCTTTTATGTGAATGTATGATTTTTTAATTCCATCATCAATTCAATCCTCCCCTAATTGTAAAGTCGTGGTTAAAGCTTTAGTATAATTGAATTTAGTTAGGAATCAATGAAATTGTACCAATGGGTTTATAACATCAATAGCAAAATTAGTGATTAAAACGTCATTCCTTGTGGGTTCGACTCCTTCTTGCCATATACTACGTATTTGGGGATTAGGATTTATTTGTTAAATTTGTTGTACATACGACAGTGCACCAAATTTTTGGCGCCGTTGCCGGGGAATTGGCAATTATAATCTCTAGTTTTGTTTTTGTTGTGGTTTCTTATTTTAGTTTTTGATAAATTCTTCACGTGACCTCATCTAATCTTTGATTGTGTGCCATCTTCAGGCATTCACAATTGAGATCATTTGCGATCGAGCATCAAGGACAAATTATTCCAGCCATAGATCCAAACTCATCTTCTCCAATTGCAACTAGGACAAGAAGGAAGTTGGAACAAGCTAATCAGATTCCATCACCTTTTGAAGAAAGTTCCACAAACTTGGAAGAAGACGACATAGAGGATTTGTGTAGTACACCTTAATACATTAATCCACCGATGGCAGAGCGAACTCTCAAGGAGCTAGCTGCTCCTATCTTCAACCCTAATCTTTTATGCATTAATTATCCTGCTGATAATGATACTTGTGAAATCAAACCTGGATTAATACGAGCCTTACCTGTTTTTACAGGTTTCAAAGACAATAATTCCATGGGTTCAAGCTGTTTCACCGACCCAAATAAATTTCTCAAGGAATTCCATATAGCTTGTTCTGGTATGAAACCGAATGGAGTAAGTGTAGAAAAACTTAAACTCAAAGCTTTTCCTTTTGCTTTGGCTGATGCTGCTAAGGAATGGTTATATGATCTACCAGCGGGCTCAGTAAACACTTGGACTGATATGCAAAAGGTTTTCCTTGAAAAATATTTTCCTTCATCAAGAGCAACTAATATAAGAAAGGAAATATGTGGTATTAGGCAAGATGGAGGAGAATCTTTACACGAATATTGGGAACGTTTCAAGAAATTGTGTGGTAGTTGTCCTAATCATCAAATTAGTGAACAATTATTAATACAATATTTTTACGAAGGTTTATCTCCTATGGATCGCAATATGATAGATGCTGCTAGTGGTGGTACTTTAGTTGATAAAACACCCATCGAAGCAAAAAGGTTAATTGCGAATATGGCATCTAACTCACAATATTGTAATAGGGGTAATACTTCTATGTCTCAACAGGTGAAAGAAACCAATATTGCTGAATTAAAAACGCAAGTATCAAATTTGACAGCTCTTGTGGAAAGAGTTGTAGGAGAAAAGATTCCTGCCAAGGTATGTGGAATTTGTTCTTTTACAGGTCATCCAACTGATATGTGTCCTACTTTGCAGGAAGAACAACAAGTAAACGCCATTGGAGGACAACCATTTCCAAAAAGGAATGATCCATTTGCTCCAACATATAATCCTGGATGGAAGGATCACCCAAATCTAAGGTATGGAAACACTCAACAAAGTGGTAACTCATATTTCCGACCACAGATGTATCAAAATCAGCAAGGAGCAAATCCACCTCCCGGATTTTTCCAAATTCCACCAAATCAGCAAAGACCACCATTTCAACCGATGCCTCCACCATAAGTTTCACAACAATCGAGTGGTATGCCCTTGGAAGATTTGGTAAAATCTTTAGCTACCAATACCTTACAATTCCAACAAGAGACCAGAAACGGTATTAAGAATTTGGAAAATCAAGTGAGTCAACTAGCAGATTCCCTTGGAAAAATGCAAGCACAAGGTTCTTCAAAATTTCCTAGCCAGACTGAACGAAATCCCAAGGAAAATGCTAGTGCTATCACAACTCGCAGTGGAAAACAACTATCTGATCCAAGAAAAATGGATGAAGAAGAAAACACAAACAAGGACACAGATGAAACAAAGGTTGAAGAAGAAATTAAGGAAGATTCAACACAAATGGTGAAGACTAAGTCACATTCTCCTATAAAAATTCCTGCTCCTTTTCCTAGCAGGTTGGCCAAAAACAAGAAGGAAAATCATGATAAGGAGATATTTGACATATTCAAGAAGGTAGAAGTCAACCTTCCTCTCATTGATGCGATCAAACAAGTACCCAGGTATGCGAAATTCCTCAAGAACTTGTGTACAAATAAAAGGAAACTTAATGAGAATGAAAAGGTAAGTGTGGGAGAAAATGTATCAGCAATGTTGCAAAGAAAGCTTCCACCAAAGTGCAAAGATCCAGGTATTTTCACTATACCTTGCAAAATTGGAAACACGAGGTACGAAAAATGCATGCTCGACTTAGGTGCTTCAATAAATGTCATGCCTTTATCTATCTTTAACACCCTAAGTCTAGGTCCTTTAAAGGAAACTCGTGTTATTATCCAATTGGCTGATAGATCTAACACATATCCTGAAGGGGTTATTGAAGATGTCTTAGTTCAGGTTAATGAATTAGTTTTTCCTGCAGATTTCTATGTGTTAGATATGCAAGATAATGGCTTGACTAATCCATCACCTATATTGTTAGGGAGACCATTCCTAAAAACTTCAAAAACAAAAATTGATGTCCACGATGGAGTGTTAACCATGGAATTTGATGGTGAAATTATTAAGTTTAACATATATGATTCCATGAAATTTCCTGCAGATGGTGAAGAGGTATCTATGATTGATGTCATTGAAAATTTAACTGAAATAGTGTACCAATTATCATCAGCTGATCCTTTAGAACTAACTTTGACACAAGGAATAGCGACTGAAAAATTGGAAGAATTAAGTAAATTGTATGACGTTGATGAAGAAATCAAGGAGGTAGTGGATGCTTTGGAAACATTTCCGAGCAGAATTGGAAAATTTGTGGATTTGCCATTGACAGTGGATAGGCCTATACCTTCCATAGAACAACCCCCTGAAGTGGAATTGAAACCTTTACCTGACCATCTCAAATATGCATTCTTAGGAGATAAGAATACCCTTACGGTTATCATATCTAGTGAACTAACATCTCATCAGGAAGAAAAACTGGTTAACGTATTGAAGAAATACAAATCAGCTTTGGGGTGGACAGTTGCTGATATTAAGGGTATTAGTCCTTCAGTTTGTATGCATCGGATTTTAATGGAAGAAGATGTGAAGCCTTGTAGACAAGTACAACGTAGGTTGAATCCGATAATGATGGAGGTTGTGAAGAAAGAGGTTCTTAAATTGCTAAGTGTGGGAGTCATTTATCCAATTTCTGATAGTTGTTGGGTAAGTCCGCTTCAGGTCGTCCCAAAGAAAACAGGCATAACAGTAGTGGAGAATGATAAAGGAGAAATGGTTCCTACTAGAGTTCAAAATGGTTGGAGGGTATGTGTTGACTATAGAAAACTGAACTCCATGACTAGGAAAGATCATTTTCCTTTACCATTTATGGATCAAATGTTAGAACGGCTAGCGGGTCATGCTTATTATTGTTTTCTTGATGGTTATTCGGGATATGTGCAGGTTCCCATAGCTCCAGAAGATCAAGAGAAAACCACATTTACATGTCCCTACGGTACGTTTGCATATCGACGCATGCCGTTTGGATTATGTAATGCTCCAACTACATTTCAAAGGTGTATGGTAAGTATATTCTCTGAATATCTGGAGAAAATTATCGAGGTATTCATGGATGATTTTAGTATCCATGGAGATACTTTTGAAGAGTGCCTAGGTAATTTGACCCTTATCTTGAAAAGGTGTTTGGAAACAAATCTTGTGCTAAATTCTGAAAAATGCCATTTTATGGTCCAACAAGGAATAGTTTTGGGACACGTCATTTCATCCAAAGGGATTGAAGTAGATAAAGCAAAAATTGATCTTATTTCTTCATTACCTTATCCATCAACTGTCAAAGATGTGCGATCATTTTTAGGGCATGCCGGGTTTTACCGCCGATTTATCAAGGATTTTTCTAAAATAGCCCAACCATTATGCAAGCTTCTTCAAAAAGAAAATGAATTTCATTTTGATGATGCATGCCAAAATCATTTGACTATTTAAAGGAAAAATTGATAAGTGCACCCATTCTTCAACCACCTGATTGGAATTTCCCATTTGAATTGATGTGTGATGCATCTAATTTTGCTGTTGGTGCGGTGTTAGGTCAACGAATCGGGAAAGAGCCACACGTGATATATTATGCCTCACGCACCTTGAATGAAGCTCAACTTAACTACACAACTACCGAAAAGGAGCTTCTTGCTATTGTCTTTGCTTTGGATAAATTTCGTTCTTATCTGTTAGGAACTGAAATAATTATTTACTCTGATCATGCAGCGTTGAAATATTTGTTAGCAAAGAAAGAGGCAAAACCACGATTGATTAGATGGATTCTTCTACTTCAAGAATTCAATATTCGCATTAAAGATAAGAAAGGAACCGAAAACGGAGTAGCAGATCATCTTAGTCGGTTAATCAAACAAGTTGAAGTTGAAGCACCTATCAATGAAGCATTTCTGGATGAGCAACTTCATGTCATTGGGAATGAGATACCATGGTATGCTGACATGGTCAATTTTCTCGTAGCTAAGGTATTTCCCTCTCACTTTACAAAAGCACAGAAAGATAAAATGAAAAGTCAGGCAAAATATTTTGTATGGGACGATCCATACTTGTGGAAACAATGTGCCGACCAAATCATTAGAAGATGTATTCCTGATAGTGAGGTCTTGTCAATTTTACATTTTTGTCACAGCTACGCTTGCGGGGGACATTTTGGTCCCAAACGAACAGCTTATAAAGTTCTAGAGAGTGGATTCTTTTGGCCTACATTGTTTAGAGACTCTCATGAATTTTGTAAAACGTGTGAAAACTGTCAAAAGACTGGGGGATTAGGTCCTAGGAATGAAATGCCACAAACTCCTATCATAGCATGCGAAATCTTTGATGTTTGGGGTATGGATTTTATGGGCCCCTTTCCATCTTCTTTCGGGTTTAAATACATTCTTGTTGCTGTTGATTATGTGTCAAAATGGGTGGAGGCTAAGGCCACCCGTACTGATGATGCAAAGGTTGTTGCAGATTTTCTTCAAACTAACATTTTTGCAAGGTTTGGCATACCAAGGGCCATCATCAATGATAAAGGTTCACACTTCTGCAACAGAACCGTAGAAGCTCTATTAAAGAAATATCATGTGACACATCGAATATCTACAGCATATCATCCACAAACCAATGGTCAGGCCGAGGTATCTAACCGGGAAATCAAATCAATCTTGGAAAAAATGGTGAAACCAACAAGAAAGGATTGGAGTTTACATCTTAATGATGCACTCTGGGCCTATCGTACAGCTTTCAAAACTCCAATTGGTATGTCTCCATATCGTTTGGTATACGGTAAGCCTTGTCATCTACCAGTTGAGTTAGAACATAAAGCTTTTTGGGCCGTCAAGAAATGTAACATGGAGTCAACTGAAATTGGAAAACATAGGAGACTCCAATTACAAGAATTGGAAGAAATAAGAAATGAGGCTTTTGAAACTGCATTGAGATATAAAGATAGAACTAAAGCAGTTCATGATAAGTTCATTCTTAGAAAGAATTTTGATATTGGTCAAAAAGTTTTATTGTATCATTCTCGATTGAAGTTATTTCCAGGAAAATTGAGGTCGAGATGGATCGGCCCATTTGTTGTGACTAATGTGTTTTCTCATGGTGCAGTTGAAATTAAAAGTGAGAAAACAGGAAAAATATGGAAAGTCAATGGACATCGCCTAAAACCTTACTACGAAGGACATCAAGTGCACAATTTGGAAGTGGTTGATCTTACCACTCCCAATTATGAGAGCTGAAAGACTTGCATTTTGTCACTTGGGACACCCAAGTGTTGTATATAAGTTTTCTTTATTTCATATTTTTCTTTTTACATATTTGGTATGACTTTGATGTACATATTGTTATCTGTGTGGCAAAACATTGGTAGTTTATTCCTTTGTTTAAAAAAAAAAAAAAACACGGGGGGGTCGTATTTTTAAACACGGCCCGTGTTTCTTCTTCTGCAGAAAATTTCAGAATTCCAGAGAGCTCAAAATTTAACACGGGGGGTCCGTATTTGTAACACACGGCCCGTGTTTCTCCTTCTGCAGAAAATTTCAGAATTCCAGAGAGCTCAAAATTTAACACGGGGGGTCCGTATTTGTTAACACGGCCCGTGTTTCTTCTTCTGCAGAGAATTTCAGAATTCCAGAGACCTTAAAAATTAACACGGGGGTACCGTATTTAGTTACACGGTCCGTGTTTCTTTCTCTGCAAAACTGTTCAAAATTCCAGAGAGCCAAAAATATTACACGGGGGTACCGTATTTAGGAAATACGGTCCGTATTTTCCTCCAGAACCCTTTTTCCCCCCCCCGTGTTTTCAGATCTGAAAATAACACGACCCTCTCTTCGTTTCTCTCCCAATTTCGCAGCACTCCTCTCCTTCGATTTCTCCATTTTTTCTCACTCAAATCTTCAATTCATACAAAATCCTACTCCATTTTCATCTCAACTTCTCTTCCCACCTTTAATTTTCTTTCCCCTATCACTTTATCTCTGTCATTCATAAACAGAGCATAGCCGTTCGTCTCAAAACCCTAACATCCCCCGTCCATTGTTTCATCTATTTTTTTTGCAATTTGACTTAGGGTTTTCGTGGGATTTGATATCTACATATCATCCTTCCGATTTCTACTTTGTTCTCACCATTTTCACGATTTAAGGTAAGTATTTTTCTCTTATGACAGCAATGTTCATCCAATTTCAATGTTTTCTTAAATATGTTGTTTTCCCGAATTACTGGGTTTAGAAATCGGGTGTTTGACATAATGACAGTATATGTATGCTTTCAGTGCAGCTTTGTCATAAAATTGTCATTGTCAATTTCGTTTGATTTTTATGTATATGCTGAAAATTTCATGCTGTCACCACTGAATTTTAACTAAAATGTGGTCATCTTTGTGTAGATGGCACCGAAAAAGAAACAACGTGCTGAAGGTCAATCCTCGAGATCCCAATCATCACCAACGCAAGCAAGACACCGTCGTAATCGTCCAAACGATTTAGGTATCATTTTTACCTCCCCCGAGCAACAAGAAAGGTACGATTACTTATCTCAGAGGCGTATCACTGGTACTAGATATCTAGATGATGGATGTTTGCACACATTGGGCATTCATAATCAAGTCATGCGTATGCTCGAAGCTATAGGTTTGCAACATTTTGTATATTGTACTAATCACACCTATAGACGTTTGACTTTAGAATTTTTAAGTACCTTTGAATTGTGTGCTGAAATTGGTAATATTGGTGATACAAAGAATAATCAAGGGTATATTTCTTTTCGTCTTTTAAATGAGGATAGACAATTAGCGCTGCATGAACTTGCCCACATTTTCATGTTACCTTCACAGGGAGTTAGATTCATGTTACCCTTGTTTTATGCCAACCGTTTTTTCGCAAAAATAGGTGATACAACGAATATGCCTACTCCCGATACATTCCGCATTTCTGAAGCCAAATCCTCTAGGATTTTTAACCTAGTTTTCCGATACATTCAGAGGCTTTTGGCTACTACCATATTTGGGAGAGGCGATAGTACCGGAGTCGTTCGTTCAATTGAACTATTCTTTCTCTACTCCATGCTTGAACATTATTCTGTTGATACTGCCTATTTTATTGCCAAACAATTTCAAAGGGTCAGTAATTCCAAACAAGGGGACATTGTTATCGGGGGTTTAATCACCACCATCTGTTTGAGTTTGGACATACCCCTTCCAGAGGATATGCCTATTGAAGCCATGAGTACCCGCATTGATATAGAACATTGTCGCCTTACGCATCTTATTGAGCGTAGGAATAATGCGTGGTACCTTTCTTATCAGGGGCGTGTTTTCTTTCCTCTTCCTAACCCTTCCAAAACTGATCCTTTAAATCCTTTGAATTGGCAACCAAATGAAGATGAAGATAACCCTACCCCATTAGCAATTGAACATCCTATCCTACCTCATGGTGCTCATCCACCACCACCACCACGATCCCAAGCCAGCTCTTCTTCCTCCTCCACTTTTGTTCCCGAATGGCATCTCCAATTTCAAAATCAGGTGTATTCCCAATTGGATTCCATTCGCGCTAACCAAAATCAAATGATGGAGATGATGAAGACTCTCTATGATTTCCATCTCGGGAGCCGAGATCCTTCTCCACCTCCCTCTTGAATTCGAATCTTCATTCTTTTTTCTCTCTTGCTTTGTTCATTGGGGACAATGAACACATTAAGTAAGGGGGGTGCATTGGTGCATTCGTATTGTAGGCTTGTGATTACTTTTTCGTTGAAATAGTTAGTAACTGTTATTTATTTTTGTTATGTGGTAGTTAGTTAATTAAGTATTAGATTTGAGTAATCCATATACGAAGTAAAACAAAGTATGGGACTGAATTATTTTCAAAACGGATAATTTTATATACTTATTGTATGTTTTGATCAACATCTTTTGACACCTTAAAGATAGAAATTGAAGATGTGATAATAGTGAAGGAAAGAAAGTTAGAATGATTAGAGATCAAATCATGCATTGACTAAGAATGAGATACAATGAAATTCAAATTGGTGATTATAACATGGTGAGCGTTTGGGCCTAATTTTTGGATACATTGCTTATCCAAATTATATTTCTCTTTTGTGTGGATTCTCCAATGATATGTGAAACTAGAATTTGCCATTAGTCTCTTCAAGACTGCATAGAACTTTAGAATATTTGAAAATGATAAATGCACTCTTCTTTCTTTGTTAGCTACAAGGCCAAATAACCTACCTTGAAAAATTGTTATCCATTGCATACCCCTTTGAGCCTATTGACATGTTTTTATTGATTTAAACTTTATTAACAACTAATCTCCATATGTTTTTCCCTTCCTTATTCTACGACTAGTGGAGCAAAAATATTTTCAAGGATAACTTTTGTTTTGTTAATAAGGTGAAATCTAAGTATGGGGGTGTGATCATAAAAAAAAATGGAGGAAGTAGCTAAGCATTTTTCTATTCAAAAAAAAAAAAAAAAAGAAGAAACAGGGAATAAAACTTCATGTCTTTTGATGTTGTTTGGTTGAATGGAAGGGTTTCAAAAAAAAAAAAAAAAATTGCTCCTCTAGTTGGTAGAGTCTAGCTACAATACCAAAATTCCATCCCACCTTAGAACCCTAGCCCCATTACAACCAAATTTAAGACCTTTTGATTCTTATATACTTTAGTTCTTTTCAGTGGTGGCGAATTGAGAATAATGGCAAACATATGGGCGATCATTATCATTTGGAGAAGATTTGAGAGTAAACACATCATACCCTATACACTAAAGAGTGAGCGTTCCCACATTCCGAAAGTAAGAATTTACCAAATTGAATTTCATTAGTCTTGATCTAATTTGCATGATGAGATACTAATTATTATAATTTTCGTTCTTAAACCGTTTGAGCATTTGATAAGACTGTTTTTAAGGTGATATAAGATGTGATCCAAAAATATTTCTATCAGTGATATTTCATGATTTACAAGTAGTTTTTTCAGTCCCAGTCCGAGTTGAACTTCGTACATGAATAATTCCAATCTAATAAATTGTGTATTCCATGATCTGTTTCTCTTACATTTCTTGATGTATTCATTGCATGTTATGATATTGCTTGAGGACAAGCAATAATTCAAGTATGGGGGTATTTGATAGATGAGATTTATTGATTATTTTCATATTTAAAAATATCATTTATCCCTCATAATTTCTACTAGATTTAATCTTTTCGTCGAGTTTTCCTCCTTTGAATAAGTTTTACAGGAAAGAAAAGAATTGAAGAAATTCAAGGAGAAATCAATGAGAAGAAGAAATCAAGTAGAAAACACATCAAGAAATGCCGAATCAAGGAGAGCAAAGTTGGAAAAGGAACAAATATATCAAGAGAAGTGAAGCTCAAACTTTCAAAGGAATTGAGTGCAAGAGAAGAAAACACGGGGGTCCCGTGTTTCCATAACACGGACCGTGTTATTAGTCCCGAATGGCGGTCGGTAAAACTTTGTCAGCAGAACGGTTGGAAGAAAACACGGGGTCCCGTGTTTCATAAACACGGACCGTGTTTTCAGTTAAAAATGTATAACTGCCACGCAACTTGTTTCTGATAAAAATGGGATATAAAACAGAGTTCGGGATATCGAAAGGAGGGATCGAATGTATTTTTCTCCATTTATTCCCTTAGAATATACATGTAATGCACAATTCCAATCTTTGATCTTCTTGAATTCTATTGATGATTTGACATTCTGCACTTCAATTGATAAGTTTCTCTATTCCTTTGTTAATTTCTGTATTTCTATTTTGCAGAATTTAAGTGATTTTTATGCAATTTTACTTGTGATCCTTTCGTTGTTATCTAATTGTTGAAATAATAGAATTTGTGAATGTGTTATTGTCATTAATTTTTAATATTTCTGTATAAATGTATGAATTGTGAATATGCAGAAATTTGAGTAAGTAGAACAGGGTAGGATGAATTGAAGATGGAATCATAACTTAATTATCATTTCATAATTTCAATGTTTGATTCTACATGATGTTTAATTGAATTAATGGTCTGAATTGAATGATTCCATATCATAGATTAAGATTCTTGAACTAATTAGATTGATCACCTATTTGGTTTAGAATTTAATCTTTGCTAAGATAATGAAATTAATCCGTAATTGTTAATTAATTTGTCTGTAGTAGCAAAAGACCATTAATTCGTACAATTGCATGATCCGAGCTTTTGTGATTATGATTGTAGTTGGCTACTTCCCGTTCATAATGCTACTATTAATTGAATCTAGTGTTCGTAACCTAGGTTATTAATTGGATGCAAAAATAAATTGAGAGCATATTCAATTTATTAAGGTCGAGAGGAAGTATAGAAATTATTATTCTGAATTTCTTAAGTCAACATTAAACTATTTAGAATCATTCTTTTATGTGAATGTATGATTTTTTAATTCCATCATCAATTCAATCCTCCCCTAATTGTAAAGTCGTGGTTAAAGCTTTAGTATAATTGAATTTAGTTAGGAATCAATGAAATTGTACCAATGGGTTTATAACATCAATAGCAAAATTAGTGATTAAAACGTCATTCCTTGTGGGTTCGACTCCTTCTTGCCATATACTACGTATTTGGGGATTAGGATTTATTTGTTAAATTTGTTGTACATACGACAGTGCACCAATAACCATATTTGAAATACCCCGAAAATTCTAATTTCATTATTATTAAATAAGATTTTATTATAAAAATTAATTAAATAGGTTATTTTTATTAAAATAAAAAGGGAATTAGTTAGGGCAAATTAAGAAGAAATTTACAAGTATTTTAATTTGGAGAAAATTTGGTATTTTAGCTAATTAAGGACTTTATTTTGAAAATTACTTAAATAAACTATTTTATTTAAAATAAGAAGGAGAAAATAGTTTCAAATTAATAATAATTTTATAAATAATTTAATTGGATGAAATTAGGTTGTTTTGCTAATTAAAATGGAATTTATGAAAAATCTTTTAAAAATCCTAATTTATACTAAAAAGGGGTTTAAATATTATTTTATTTAAATATTATTAATTTTAAATATCCCAAATATTTTAATTAATTTAAATATCCAGCCTAATTATTTTTCTATTTTCCTTTTATCTCTTTTTCCTTTTCTTTCTTCCTTTTTCCTTTATTTTTCTTTCTTTTCTTCTTTTTCTTTTTCCTATCCATTTTCAGTCTGGGCCTGCCACAGCCCAGTTTCCTCCCCCTCCCTCCTTCCTTCGGCGCAGCCCAGTCCAGCCCGCACGGCGTCTCCTTCCTTCTCCCACTCAGTGTCTCGTTTTCCTTTTATTCCCACCTGGACACTGCGTTTAATTGCCCCATTTTAATGATAGCGCTCAGATCGCCCGGTATCCTTCTTTTTCTTTCTTTTCTTTCTTCCTTGGACCGCCCAGTCCAACCTTACCTTTCTTCTCCCCTAGCCCGATCACACCTGCCGTTCCCCGACGCCACCGACCTACAACCTTCGCCGCCGCCCAACCAAGAATTTCGGCGCCGATCTGGCCCCCTTTGACCAGTCTTTTCCTTATTTTCTCTTCCCTTTGTTTCGGCAACCCTTTGACCCAACCAAATCTTCCCTTTCTCACGCGTTTTTCTCTCCCCTGGCCTACGCAACCCCTACCCCAAATTGCTGCCACCGGCCAAACAACGCCGCCGGTGACCATAACCCTAATTGCCCAACTCTTTAGCCGATCCACAGACCCTAACCTATCATTTACACTCTATAAATACCCCCCATGATAACCTGTATGGAGCCTTTGATTTCATTACCCAGAATTTGACCTTTTTCGTCGTCGACTCTTTAGACGCCTCGTCCGCCACCTCCGACCAACTTCGCCGCCATCCATGGTCACCAAAATCTTCCTTGCACCTCCTTTTTGCTAACCAAACCATTCATCACCCTCAATTCTTTCTGCAAAATCCTCCCCGACTATGCGAACTTCCCTTCTTGACAAACTTGTTTTCCAGCCCCCGCCACCCTTTGCGCCACCATTAGCCACCTCTTCAGCTGCTTACGCCGCTTCTTTCTCATACCATTTTCTTCTGCAGAACCTCCTCTATCTCCCCATACCTTTATTTTCCTCTTTCTCCCTCTCCTCCTCTCTCTTTCTCCTCCTCCATTCGGCCACCACCATCGCCGCCGTGCGCCGCCACCCTCATTCTGGGCAACTCAAAACACCCCAGCTCCCATCTTAATTCTCCCTATCTTATTCCCAGCATGCAACTTTCCCCTCTTTCTTTTCTTTTTTCTGCCACCGCTGTGAACCACCGCCGGTGCCGCCTATCCCCACCAGCCTATGGTTGAACCCTAGACCCTCTCAGCTAATTTTCCTATTTTTATAATCCTTAAATTATTTTATTTCAATTATTTACATATAAATACTATTATTATTCTTCTTAATATTTATATTTTTAATATGCATTATTATTATTAGTATTAGTATTAATGTTTTTATTATTATTTATGTTGAGGGTTGAAGCCTATTGTATTTTAATTCAATTTTATTATTCTTCTTCTTATTATTTCTATATTTACTATTATTAATATTAAAATGTTATAAGTATAATTATTATTATTATTCCTATTTGAATTTCCATTATTCTTATTCCATTATTATTAATACAAATATTTGAACATTAGTTTTGCTAATAATGTATTATTATTATTATTATTATTATTTCATCACTATTATTATTACTAAATTTGGCTATTTAATTTAATATTATTATTATTAGTAGTATTATTTTAGTAAAAGGGATGAAACCCTTATTTTACTATGTTTTTGAGTAATGTCCTTCTTATTATTATTGTTACTGTTTTTATTAACCTTATTATTATTAATATCGATATTATTTTTAGTATTTTTGCTATTATTATTTTAATATTTTATCAAAAGCCTAGTCTTATATTAAGTTAGTGTTTAATATTATTTTTGATGGGAGGGAGTCTAATTTTAGCTTTTCCCTCATAATAGGTGAGACCAGTCAAAGCCCTAAGGAAGCATAGGAGCGTGCTCCAAGACCGGGTGTCGTTTTAGGTAAGAGTGTTACTAAGGCCATTGTGTGCTTATATGCATTATGTGCTTCATATGCTATGTATTCTATATTTATGATTATTAATTATTTTATATATGGTATGACACGGAGTTGAAGTATGTTTTTGTATGGCATGTGTACTATATGTATGTGACGATATGTGTTGTAACCCTATAAGACATGCATGAGAGGATGTCGATGTGGTGTGTGTGGGAGAAAGGATGAAAAAGGAGGATGGGGAAAGAAGTTGACTAAAGGAAGTGAGTTGACCTAATTTTATGGTTTTATAAGGAATAATCTAATGTATGGTTTATGTGGAAGAATACAATTTATGGTTTTATGCGGAGAATATAATATATGGTTTTATTTGGGAGAATGTAATTTATGACGTTATATGGGAAAATAGAATTTATGGTGTGTTGGGAAAATCTAATATATGATGTTAATTGGGAGAATCTAATTTATGATGTTATATGGGAGAATCGAAATTATGGTTTGCTGGGAGAATCTAATTTATGATGTTATTTGGGAGAATGTAATTTATGATACTATATGGGAGAATCTGATTTATGATTTGATTGGGAGAATCTAATTTATGATTTGTTTGGGGGAATCCAATTTATGGTTTTTCTTGGGAGATTCTAATTTATGATTTTATGTGGGAGAATCTAACTTATGGTCTTGTATGGGAAAATCTAATTTGTGGTTATGAATGGGAGAATCTAATAAATTGTAAGGTAAGGAAGAATCTTTGGGTTTTATATGGTTTAAATTTAGGGTTGGTATGGGTGAATCTTTGGTTTTGTATGGATTGAATTTAGGGTTTTGTATGACGGAATCATGGTTTGTATGGTGGTATTTATGGTTGTATGGTGGTATTAGGGTTTGCATGGTGATATTTATGGTTTGTATGGTGGTATTAGGGTTTACATGGTGGCATTGATGGTTGAATGGTGGTATTAGGGTTTGCATGGTTGAATTTAGGGTTTCACGTGGAATTTTAGGGTTTGCATGAAAAAGGTTCGAAGGTTTGCATGGGTATGAAATTTACGTGTGGAAAGTTAATTTGGGATGTAAGGAAGGTAATGTAAGTGTTGTTTGGGTGTTTGAGCACTTGGGATGAAAAATAGCACGTGGAGCAAATTAAGGGTATGGAGGACACTGAATTAGGGTTTGGAATGATTAACTATGGGTTGTTATGGTTAATTAGGGTTTGGTGTGGCTGATTAGCGTTTTTGTGTTATCATATGTATGTGGTGATTAAAGTGTAAGTATGATGATGAATATGGAATTTATGATTTATGATTCGTGCATGTCCATGGTGAAAGCCTTTGAATAAAATATTTAAGACACTAATTACTTAAAGTGGAAGATATTGAGATGGGACCAGCTGATCCACCGGTCAGTAATAGTGGTTAGAGTTTTACCCTATGTGCAACCGATCCACCGGTAATAATAGTGGTTAGGGTTTTGCCCTATTGTGACCGATCTACCGATAATAATAGTGTTTAGGACATCATATCCTATATGTGACCGGCCCACCAGTTATAATAGTGGGGGGATCCCGCTCTCAATGAAAATAAACCAGAGTTTCGCTAAGGCAAATAAAAGACACTAATTACTTAAAGTGGAACACCATGCGAGGAGGAACCGAATCGATCCACCGGTTAGGAATAGTGGTTAGGGTTTTTACCCTATATGTGACCGATCCACCGGTTAAAATAGTGGTTAGGGTTTGACCCTATTATGACCGATCCACCAGTAATAATAGTGGTTAGGGCATGATGCTCTATTGTGACCGGCTCACCGGTTATAATAGTGGGGTATTCCTATGCTCACATGGATTGATAAAAGGCATGGTGTGAATCGGATTCTGATAAGAGATTAATTAAGTGATTAATCCAGATTATTCATGGGCCTTTGTACGTACTTTTACCTGGTTGATCATATGCATTTATGATTATGCTCTTTTATGTTTTGCATGATTTATGTGTTTATGTAACACCCCAAAATTTACATAAATTTTTTTTAGAAGCAATACTCATAAATTAAAACTGTAAATTCTGGGGATGTTACCGCCACACTTAGTACTAGACCAGTTCACTTCTATCGTTCCGGTACCAAGTGCTAAGGCTAAGAAAACATTATCAGTAATACCATATAAATTCAAATTTATAAAAATGAAAATCAGAGTATGCGCAAATCTTACATAATTCGAAATACGAACTATTGTCTTTCCCGATAATAACTAAACAATGTTAGTAAAATTTTTCCAACAATTCAAACATAATAAGAGATAACGTGAGTCATAAGTTAAAAAGGACAATGGCCACGTCTCTCTAGAAGTCGATCCAGCCCAGCTATCACTCTGTCCCTCCTGATGTCCCGCAGACATTGATAGCATCAAAGTAGATATCTCCTACCCGCAACAAATTAGACGGGCCTTCTGCTCGTGGGAATGAGCAGCACCCATGAAACGGGTGATCAGTACGCTACGTACTGAGTAAGGTAACCGAATACTAAGGCCGGCATATAACACATTAACTCATGTAGGATAATGATCACATTCAATTACAAATCATACCTATGATACATAGAAGCTTAAGGTGACATCCATAACTTATAATCAACAGTCCACACATAAGGCCCAAAAAGGTCCGGATTAATCATTTAATCTTTTTTTTTATCAAAAGTCAATACACACCATGCCTTTTATCAATCCATGCGAAAACAGGAACACCCCACTATTGTAACTGGTGGGCCGGTCATACATAGGGTAAAAACCCTAACCACTATTCTTGACCGGTGGATCGGTCTGGTTCCTACTCGCATCATATCCATGCAAAAACAGGAACACCCCACTATTATAACCGGTGGGCCGGACACACATAGGGTAAAACCCTAACCACTATTCCTGACCGGTGGATCGGTCTGGTTCCTGCTCGCACGGTGTTTCGCTGTAAGTAATTAATGTCTTTTAAGAGCTTTAGCAATTCTGGTTTGTATTTATTGAGCTCGAGTCACCCCACTATTATTATCGGTGGGCCGGTCACACATAGGACCTCATGTCCTAACCACTATTATTACCGGTGGATCGGTCACATATAAGGTAAAACCCTAACCACTATTCCTGACCGGTGGATCGGTCTGGACCCGGCTCAATAATCTTCCACTTTAAAATATTAATATCTTAAGTATTTTAATCATAACATTATCCACTCACAAACATTTGCCCAGACATGCATAACTAACTCCATGCAAACCTTAACTCATCGTAACCCACACTTCCATGCAACCCTAGCTCCCATGGAAACCCTAACTCCACGTAGACATATTTCCATGCAAACCCTAATCCACATGCAAACCCTAGTTTCACGTAGACCACACTTCCACACAAACCCTAATTCATATGCAAACCCTGGCTCCACGTATACCACACTTCCATGCAACCCCAATTTATATAGAAACCCTAGCTTCACATTTACCTCACTTCCATGCAAACCCTAATTCATATGCAAACCCTAGCTCCATGTAGACATGCTTCCATGAAAGTCCCAACCTTTGGTCAATTTATGCAAACCCAAACATCATACCATTTCATGCAAACCCTAACATCATGTCATTTCATGCAACCCTAACATCATGCCATTTCATGCAAACCCTAACATCATACCATTTCATGCAAACCCCAACTCCTTGCCGTCCCATGCAAACCCTAACTCCCTATCATTCCATGCAAACCCTAGCACCACGCCATTTTATGCAAAACCCTAACACATGTCTCAAGTCATATCATACATTAATGACATAAACATATGCATAATTCTCATGCCACAGTATATTCACAACAACATACTTCAATTCCACAATCATGCCACATGCGCAATAATTAATAATAACGAACATAAAATACATGGCATATCAAACACATAGAGCATGAAAACACATAAATGGCCTTAGTAGACCCTTACCTAAAACGTCACTTATCTTGGTGCATGCTCCTATTCCACTTGAGGGATTCGATTAGGTTCGCCTTGAGTTGGAGGATGTAGGTGGAACCGGCGGTGGTTCCCGGAGGTGGCCAGAAAATGGATCTAAGAGGGTTAAAAATGAAGAAAAAGAGGTGAGGGGGAAGGAGAAAAATAAAATATACCTATGGGGCTATGGAGGAGATTTATCAGGAGTTAATGGTTGGTTTGGAAGGTGTTAGAAGCGGCGCATGTGGTGGTGGAAGGTGGTTCAACGTCTCGGGGTGAAATTTTCTGTCGAAGCAACTAACCAACTTTGTGCAATTATGGAGGCTTGTATAAGATGAATCGAAGGTTGTGGCTAGTTTAGTTAATTAGGGGGTATTGCAGGGAAGAGATTGGGAGCAAGAGGAGGCGTTGAAGTTGGCTGGAGGTGGAGTGATAGTCGTCTAATGGGGCGGTGGCACACGGTATGAACTTAAGGTTTCGGGGAATAAAAATCCCGAATCCAGGTTATGAGGATGGTTTTTATAGTTGTGGAGGTTAAGTTTGAATTGGGGAGGTTACCAGGAGTTGAAATTGGGAGGTAAATTTGTTTATTCGAGCTGAAGGTCGGCCGTAATGTTTTTGAATTTTTACCGGCCTTCGCGAGAGAAATGGGCAAAACATGGAGGAGAGAGGGGGAGTGGAACATTTCAAATTAACGGGAAGGTCAAGAGGAAGAAAATGAGCGGGATAAGAGCCGGTCACGCCACGTATGGCCGGCGGCGCCATTTTCGGGGAAGGAAGGAAGGTGGACGGTTATGGCATCGGGCTGGAGGAAGAAGAAGAAGGTGGGGGTGCTGGACCGGGCGGTTCGCGGGGGAGAAAAGAAAGAAAAAGGGAGGGAGACCGGGCGGTTCAGCACGATGGGGAAACCGATTAAATGAAATGACGAGTTTTGACGTAAAAATTCCTGAAGGAGGGCGTTCTAGTGTTGACGTGCGACGGTAATATGAATGAGGTGAAACACGATGTTTGATTGGGATAAAGACATAAAACACAGCGCATATGGGGAGAGGGGGGGCGGCGACGACGCGCAGGCCGGGCCACGCTGAAGGAAAATGAAGGAAAAAGGAATTGGGCCGGCGCAACAGGCCCAATTCGGGGAAGAAAAAGAAAAAGAAAAGAAGAAGAAGGAAAAGAAAGAAAAGGAAAGAAAAGGAAAGAAAAAGTAAGAAGGAAAAAGGAAAAAGGGAAAAAGGAAAAGAGAATTAATTAGGTTGGGTCAAATTAAATAAATCTGAATGTTTAGATTATTTAAAATTAATAATATTTAAATAAAATAATTTTTAAATCACTTTTTAGGCTAAATAGTATTTTTAAAGGATTTTTCCAAAATTTTCATTTTAAATTAATAAATCCCTCAAATTTAATTTAATTTAATTATTTATAAAATTAAAATTAATTTTGAAACTATTTTATCTTTCTTAATTTGCATAAAATAATTTATTTAATTAATTTTCCAAATTAAAATCCTTAATTAGATAATATATCCAAATTTCCTTTACTTAATATATTTATAATATTTCTTATTAATTGTCCTAGTAATTTCCTTTTATTTTAGTAAAATAATTTACTAACTTAAATTTCCAAATAAAACGTTATTTAAATATAATCTTTAAAATTAGAAAATTTTGGGGTATTTGAGTTTATGTGTTGGCCTTAGTTCCCGGTTACCTTACTCAGTACGTAGCGTACTGGTCACCCTTTTCATGGGTACTGCTCATTCCCACGAGTAGTATGCCCTTCTGACTTTGTGCAGGTGGGCGAGATATCAGTCGGGGTTGTGTGGTGAGATTGTCTGGCTCAAAGTTTGAGAGAGTTGTGGCCATATTTCAATATTTATGTGATTCTATTTCCTTTTATTAATCTTATATCGGTTGTAAGTTAATTCTCTTTTGGAAATAAATTATAATTCTTGATGCGTACTCTTATTTCTATCTTATTATTGATTCATGATTCGTTACGCGCACTCTGATTTTAATGTATGATCTTTTGAGTTCTTTTATGAACTGTTGGTTTGAGTTTAATGTAAATTTTTTCTTTAGCCTTAGCACTTGGTACTAGAACGGTCGGAGAGAACCGGTCTGGTACTAAGTGTGGCGGTAACATTCCTAGAATTCACAAGTTTTAAGTATTTCTATTTTAATTCTTCCACTTTCAAAAAAAAAAAATTAGTGAATTTTGGGGTGTTACAATATTAGTATTTTCCCTTTAGTGATCACAAAGATTCCAATTAATAAGATAGTTCATTCAACCACACCCAATTCTCCACTATGAATAAAATTCATAGTGGCATAAATAAACATAATAGGATACCACACCCACCACACGGGGTTAAGATATATCGAAGGGGCTTTCTTTGGGGATACTACCCCCACCACACATTGAGTGCAACTGTCGTGAGGGCTCACACATATCGGGATACCACACCTACCACATGTGGTCGAAGTACACTAAGGTGGGGTTTAATTGGGATACCTCACCACCACAGCTTGAATGTCTTTGCCACGAGTGATAAAAAGATGGGATATCACACTAGCCTAAGCAATAAATAATATGGAGTGTTAGGGGGTTTGTGTTAGGATACTTTACCTGCCCATACTGGACACTGATATCATAAAGGCATGCCATAATATAATCCTATACCACAAAGATATACACATACCCCGTACTAACTGCGACCTAGTAGGGAAGAAAATAGGTACTGAGTGAAAAATATAACCAATAGGTGACGCGCTCCCTAAATCCCGATTAGCTACCCCAAGAGTCAGATAAAAAAGAATTGAATGAAATCTTATTTCATTATTATGTATTTTCAAGTGATATCACAAATCACAAATAAAAATCCATAAAAACCAAATGCATGTTTCTAAGTGATAACACTAAACACAATTAAATTCCATTTTCAGCCAAATTCGGTGTTTCCAAGTTAGAACACCAAACATAATTAAATTCCATTGCTAACCAAATTTGGTGTTTCTAAGTGACAACACCAAACCAATTGTAAAGTATAAAAGTTGCCAATTAGGTGTTTAGAGATAGCGCCAAACTTAACCAAATCTAATTCTCAAATATCATCATTATGATTCTTATTAAATTCAAGGTAATCATAATTGAAATCACAATTTAAGTGTTGTAATTAAATGGAGTTATTAACACAAAATGCCTAAGAGAATAACCACTATTTATAAACTAGCTAGGCGGCATTCAGGTAGACCAGTCAATCGTTCTCTAGGACTAGTTGACTATACTATTCATACTAGACTTGAAACAAAATAATACTAGAGGAACAGTTGACTGGTTGGCCTCACTTATCGACTATTCATAGGAACCAATTTATAGGTTTGGTCCAACTAGCCAGTGGGTCTAAGTAGAGACCAACCCATTTTGGCCTGTAGGGAAACCAATAGATGGGTTCGACAAACCGATCAACTAGTCATAGAAAATAGTTGAATGCTTTGGTCCAAATGGTCAATGGGTCTAAGTAGAGACCAAACCATTTTGGTTTGCAGAGACACCTATTGATGGGTTTGACAAAATAATCGACTGTTTATTGAAAACAATTGAGTAGTTTATCAAACCAATCAATTGATCTTATGACCAACCCATCTAAGTTTCCAAGCCATTCGGTTGCTTGCACAACCAGCCAATGGGTTCGAGGAATCTATTGATTGTTCTAGGTAAAACACTAGCTAGACTTGCGATACACACACCCAAAATTACCAAACTTTACCATATTAATTGTAGCATGCTTTTATGTCATAACACACTCTATACAAATAGAATCACATAGATACATGGTAATGTAAATACTTGAACAAATTATGCTCAAATAGCCAACTTATGCATAAAGTTAGAGTAACCCAGCAATGCTAACTAAGGAAGAATTATACCACATTCTAAAATTGTAGAATATAAATTAGATCATGGTCATTTAAACATACCAAACACATAGAACCCTAATAAGCCGCATAACCCCTATTTATGTTAAATATAAAAATACCTTATCTTGAAGCAATTATTCTAGCACAAAAGCTCCTATTTGTTGGCTGTCTAGTAGAACCTTGATTCCTAAGAGAATAAAAGCTGAAACCATTAAAAATTACCTTTAAAAACTTCATTAAAACTAAGGAAAAATAAGAAGAAGAAGAAGAAGAAGAAGAAGAAGAAGAAGAAGAAGAAGAAGAAGAAGAAGAAGAAGAAGAAGAAGAAGAAGAAGAAGAAGAAGAAGAAGAAGAAGAAGAAGAAGAAGAAGAAGAAGAAGAAGAAGAAGAAGAAGAAGAACACAAAACATAACCTCTTCTCAAAAGTAGGTTGCCAAATTCTTCCTCGCTTAAGGAAAATGAGGGAGAAATAAATCCAAGATTAGAGGAAGAAAAAGGATAAAATAATCAACCATAGAAGGGAGAGAAACAGAGAAAGTCTCTATTTTTCTCAATTGAGAGGAAAAATGAGAAAAAGTAAGGGATGCTTAACACTTGAAGAATTTATCCACTAAGAAAAGGGCAAAGAGAGCAAGAAAAATAGGCAAGGAATAAAAATGGATAAGAAATGAAGGGTATAGAGGTGAGGCTTGGTCAAAATTCATAAGAGAGAGGAGATGAGATTGGTAAAGTTGAGTGTGTGCAACTAAGAAGTGAGACTTAACTTGATGGAGTGATGGGGGTTTAGTGCAGTTGGGAAGGAGCATGTCAATGGCTTAGTGTGTTAAGAGATGGTGCAAGATGTCAACCATGCACCTCGGCTTCCAAAAGAGAGAGGGATAGGTGGAGGAGAAGAGAGAAGGTGATGCTTGCCACAAAAGCACTTTTTGGGAAAAATATGGCTAATTATAATCATATAATTATCTAAATAATGTGAAAATATTCTCAAAACACCAACAGATTCTTACTAGCACAAAAAGATTTTAATTAGGAATTTTCATAAATATTAGAAAGAGATTTGAATTAAAATCATAAATGGATCCAAAATTGCAGAATAACTAGGTTTCGGTAAACTAGGCGACTGGTTTATTGAGAACAAAAATATCAATTTCTCATTGCACTAGTTGTTTGTTTAGGTAAACTAATTTATTGAGACACCTAAAATTCACATTTTTATTATAATTTTAAGTCTATTCCAAAACCAAAACTAATTTATTTTATGTCAACATTATTTTAAATACATTTTGAAGGACTTGAGGTTGGAAAATTATAGTACTACCTCTTAAAAGAGACTTCATCCTTGAAGTCCACGAGAAAAAAAATGTATTGTTCTAAGCTCAAAACATAAGAGAACCCAAAGCAATCAACCAAAAGAATACAACAACTAATGGTTAACATACGAGAGAAGGGTACCACCCCCTTAAAAGATGCGGCGTTACTTATGCAACACACCTAAGCAAACAACTCTAGATACTTTGTCTTGATTTTTCATCAGACTCCCAAGTGGCCTCCTCTGTCCCATGATGTGAATCTATGACCTTCAAGAGTGAAAAAACCTTTTAATGCATCTCTCGAGTCTTGGAATCAAGGATCCTCAATAGTCGCTCCTCATAAGCTAACATCTTATCGAGCTTAATCGGCTCTAGCTAAATGATGTGCGACAAATCTGACACCTACCTCCTCAGTTGAGAGATGTGGAAAATGTTATGCACATGAAAGCTCAATAGGTAAGGCAAGGTAGTAAGAAGCCTCTCCAATTTGATCCAAAATCTCGTATGGCCTAATAAACCTTGGGCTATGCTTACCCTTAAGGACAAAATGCATCACTCCCTTAGTTGGAGAAACTTTTAGAAGGACTTGGTTGCCTACCTCAAACCCATATGCTCTTCTTTATAGATCTACATAGCTCTTTTGTCTATTCTGGGTTGTATTCGTCTAGTATTGAATGAAACTGATATGCCTAGCAGTGTCCTCTAATATCTCTAGTCCCAACACAACCGTCTCACTTGAGTTGTTCCAACACACGAGACTACGACACTTCTAATCCAACTCTCATTACTGAATTATGTGAGATATTTGTACGGTAGTGCAAAGTTGCAGCCAAATTGAATCTACAAGGAATTTAATATGAAATCATATATTCTATGGCTAATCATATTACATATCATGATGTATAAAAAGTTATAGTTATAAGAAGGTATAAAATTATATAATAAATAAAAAACCATACTTTTTATGCCATCATATTTCATACATATATAATATATGTATATAAGTTAAAAAAAATAATGTTACTGAATTTAAAATGATTATATATAGAATATAAGGTCTTCAAGAATAAAATGATCCTATGACACAAAAATAACTCTATGAATAGATGATATTGAAAGAATAGTTATTCCTTAAACTCAAAGGAACAAAAATTACATATTAAATCTATAATCTTGAGGATGGTTTAATATTTTGATGAATCCGTTGAAGGTCATAATGATATAATTAAAGATCTTGATGAATTGGTTGAAGATATTAAATAACATTAGTGGGAGGTATAGCCATGATACTAGAGGAGAAATACAAACATAGGTTTAACTATTAGGATTATGTATATGCTTATATGGGCTTTTAGAATAGAAATATATAACAAAATTACACATTCAAATTATCACTGACATTTATTGATATTTTTTTATTACTAATTTCACTTTATATATTACGAAAACTCAAAACATAAAAGCGGTAGACATTTAAGTTAGTTTTCTAATGCAAAAAATAATTGTTCAATTTTTTTATCTAATGAAAATGTTATGGCTAAATTACTAAATGCTGGTCTATTTATTTACAAAATTGAAAAAATGAGATGAAGAAAGATTAATCATATAATATCATCGAAGATAAGTAGTAGATACAAATTACAGATACTAAGAAATAAATAAAAAGATAAAAGTTTGTCATATATTACAATATATATATATATATATATAATATATATATATATATATCTCTAAAATATTTTAATTAACTAAAAAATGATGTAAGATTTAATTATATGAATATATAATTGAACTTTCAAATCAAAAAATTAATCTCACTAACACATTTTATTTTAAATAAAAATAATATAGCACACCCCATATCACTCATATGTTAGGAATCTTATTATTTTAATTACTTACTCTCTTTTTTCTCAAAAATTGTTTGTTTATTAAATTTTGAATTTTCCTTTTACTATTCTACACAAATTAAGGGTTTAAAATATCTCTTTAAATTGAATAAGAAGTCCAATGACTATTATAACAATATTTAAAATATTTTCAACACATTATCACAATAAAATAACTATTTTCTAAAAATAGTAACTTTGGGTTACTAAAAGTATTTTAAAATAGTAGTTTTCTTAAAACTTTTATAGCTAAAAAGAGTGTTTTTCCTTAACATTCAAATGAATAAAATATTATAAATATAATAAAATTTAAATTCCAAATATAAAGTACTAAATCCCCATAATTGTTTTTTAATAATGATAACCAAAAAAAGTAAATTAAAAGATTCAAAATTTTGGGGTATTGCAATTACAGAATTATTATAGGGTTAGATGTCCCATTATAGTGTGTATTGTTATTCTTATTAATTTTTATTAGTAATCTAGATTAGTAGATTAAAAATTTAAAGGGGGAGATAACAACATCGATGATGATAACAACAACAACATCAACAATAATGATAATAATAATAATAATTAATTGGGTAAAATTTTCAGTATTTAGTAACCTTTTACACTTAATTTAATTAATTAATTAATCAATTATTAAACCTAACCTTGCCCTTTCTATCATTTTTCCCTAAATCTAAACCCCCTCCATGTAGCATTCCTTTCTTATCCCCATGTGTCGACCTTTCGACACTGCTAATAATGACCTAACCTTGCAACTCTTGCCAACCTAGACTTCCCCAAACATGCTTCTAACTACCCTATATTCATGCCCCTCCACCCACCCTAGTTTTCCCATTTACATGTGACCCAACACCCCTCCGCCTTACCCAATTGTTCGTAACATCACCTAGTCTTGCCTTTTTTTTTCTTTCTCTACCCCATTTTGATCCATATCAAATTTAGGTTAAAAATGGTTTGAATTATTATTAAAATGTTGTAATTACATAAGAAAATCAATATAGAAGACCCAAGGGAAGAACAATATATAATAACCATACGTGGTGAAATACAGGCGGATAAGTTGAATAGTCTTTGAGACCCATTGACTAGTCTGGTTATACCAAACTTGAAGTGAAAATAAAACCAGAAAAAAGTCAATTGGATATTCTTATCGATCGATTGCTCATAGGAAACTTCTCAATAGGTTTGGAAAACCGATGTACTACTTATAGAAACCATTTGACTAGGTCATCAAACTAATTGACTTACCTCACAGCTAGCTGATCAAAACTTCCAAACCAAGTGGATGTTCACATGACCATTTGATCAATTCAAGAAATTGATTGACTGGTTTGTGTAAAACAACACCTAGATCTACCATCCAATTATCATAATTCCACTAAAATTTATAATACTAATCCCAGAATACTTCAATGTCATAAAACACATAAAAATGCATATTATACATATAGAATCGCATGAGTACATGGTAATATTGGCATTTAACAAATAATAGGGAACAAAAAATGATTAAAAATTCAAAGAAGAAAACTTTACCACATGCTCAAATCCAAGAATGAAATTAATTCATGCACAACACAAAATACACTAAGAACATAGACCCATGGTACCAAAAAAAAGGACTTAGTCATATTAAATCAATATTCTCATACATGACGTTAATCCTATCCCTTGTCATCTATCCATCCTTTTTTTTAAAAAGCTTGATATAGATGGCTTGATCATTCCACCAACACCACTAGATCTAATCAAGACCTCCTCATTTAATCCATGTTTCTATGGAAGCTATGCTAAACTAGCCACCTATAACATAAAATTAGCTTGGTTGATAAATATTTAATATTGCTATTACTCTGAGAACACCACTATACGAGCCAATGGAAGGGCTCATTTGAGGCAAAAATCCACTCTAAGAGATCCCCCAAGTTAGGAGTATACTAGTTGAAGGTACTCAAGTCATTTGGGACCAACTAAAGGTCAAGTTAAGTCATCTTTAAGTTAAGGATATGGTTAAGGTTTTGGATGAGACTAAAGCAGAGAAAAATGATCATTCTATATGTTTAATATATCATTGGGAAAAATAAGTTTCCCATACATGAGGTAATGAAATCAACATGTAATACCATATATTCAGAGCTCGTATAATATGTCAGGAGATGGGAATTTACACTTTAGATCATTAGCATAGTGTATGCTTGGAGATGAGAACGAGTAGGTTCAAGTTCACATAGAGCTATGCAACAAGGTTTAGGTAAGGTGTCAACCATAACATATTTTTTTAATATATGATGGTAGATCGACTCCATAATATCACTAAATGGGAAGGGAGTGCTCCATATGCATGCTGGATGAAAATGCTAGATATTGGTTATGTATGTACCGCCCGATTCAATGCCATACTTATATATTTATCTTGAGTGAGCACTTCATTTATGCCATTAGTAACACTATAATATGCAAGGTTTTGAAGGTGAAGTGAGCATATATATCTAGATGGAACATACACACGAAATATCAATATGTAGCATATATTTCTAGATGGAACATACACACGAAATATCAATATGTACTTAGTTACATCTCATTCCAATATTAACATCAAAGTATATAAATTTCTTATAATAATTTGTTCTCTAAGTAAACTCTTAGAAAATTTTCCACTGCCACCAATGCATGTTATATGGCAGGTATTCCATGATAGTAGCATCTCGACATGGACAACATCATATCAATCAAAATGTGAATTGGTATTAAGGTTAAATAATGATGACACAAATCCATCAGAACTAATTCCTTTATCTTTAGTTAGACACTAATTTGGGATAGAATTATTAAAGCTTTTTGTTATATTATTTGTATTAGAACTTTGAAATATGTAAATGTAATTTTAATAGAATGAGATCTTCTATTGTACATTGTAATGGAGCACTATCAGATGCCTCGTTGTTTGAAGATGTGAGAAATGAGTATCATACATATTTGAAATTACATTACACAAAACACACGTAACATATTGAGTGATATGACCACCCCATCCCCATGCCTATGCCTACACATATACCCTCACTCTCATATAGCGAATCCTAACCAATGAACATGGTCTCAATACGAGTTTTTTGTTAATTATAATCTAGCCTTGGTTCATCCCTCTAATACATATAACAAATACATATTGATGTTGTGACACCCCCAAATTTTAAGTAAAAAAACTCTATTTTGAAGATAATGCAGAAGCATTAATAAACATACAATTGGGGAAAGTTACTATCACATCAGTTATGTGAGAAGTGTGATCATCACTAACCTATGCTTGATTCAAGATAAAATGATATGAAAAACAATCTATATCAATTTCACATAGGTGTAGGAAGAAGTTTTGATAAAAGCATAAGAGAACAACCTATATCAAGGATCGTAGCTAACTAGTAATCACAAGAAGGCAGTTATGATATGAGTTCTAGCTAGTAAATATATTATCTAGAGACATATTAATAAAGATTCCATAATAAATTTCCTAATAAAAAAAAGTGAATTATCTTAGCTGGTTTATAGGCTTCAAAAAATAAAGAAGAAAATGAGAACCTTTATCATAACTCTAAGAGTGAATTTTCATATCTGCCCACCGAAATAGCTTTCTCATAGGCTTGCCACAAGTCTAGGTATTCAATTCCATGATATGAAAAGAGTAGCAACTCCCTGATCAAGAAAGAGTTCAGAATTGAAGTCATCCTAAACCCAAACTCAAAGATCTCTTGGATTGGATCATAAGGAAGGGAAAAGGGAACTAAGGTGCGTGGTCATCCCTATAGTACTTCTATCAGATGGGACCACCTGAAGAGAAAAGTGTTTTTCCTTCTCCCATATTATGTCTTTTTGGCATATCTATCCTTATTCTTTCCACTTTTGTGCCTAGACATATTATAATGTATGCTTATTCCTGACCTGAGATTTCTGCCACGATATTTAATAGAATAACAACTTTCTTTCTAAGGCGTGGTCTATCTAAAGTGAATAACTAGAAGAATATTGATAAGATAATAAGTAGGAGATTGAAATTGAAGCTTCATAATCGATCTGTCCATCCCATCCATAGTGGTTCCCATCCCAGGATGAGAAGCCACCAGATAGCACTCCTTCACATTGCATAGGATATTCCAAAGAATATGTTACTTAGTCACCTTAGATCTTCTAAGAAAAGATCTATTTCTATAATACCTAAAAGGAAAAATAAGGAATTCAATCCATCTCCTCTAGTTAGCCCTTTTGTCCCTTTAAGTGACATCAATGCACATGTTCTTTTTAGTAGAGAGATCTTTTTCATATCCTAAGCCTTGAGTTGTATTAGTATTACTGCTTCACTTCAATCATGTACTTTCCTTTTGAATGGAATTTTCCTAGGTGGAATAACCTTTGTAGATAAACCAATTCATAGGTAGAGACTAAAGAGTTCAAAAATTGAGTTAGGGAGTCTTCTTTTACCAACGGGTCCATAAGTTGTTACTAACTCCTAAAGACGGCTCATTTCCTTGGACTTGATTCAGGTGTTTAGAATTTGAATCCTTTCATTGTAACTAAAAGTAAAATTTTCCATACCAAGTAAAAATATTAAGATCTAGGGCTAGCCAGATAATCCATCTCCTCTACTTACAATTAGTTAGAAGATACTCCAGTTTTATTATATTATTCTTTACATGTTATTATTATAAAAAACTACTCACTATTCAAATGAAAGACGTTTGATTATATAACCATGAAGATAGAAAGTCCCACATATAAGAAAAGGTCACAAATAGAGTTAAACCAATTAACATTACAAAGGTATAATGATAGTGGGGTCTTGATATCCCCGCCATCCAAATTGGACTTGAAGGTCTCCCCTCCTCTGGTTCTTTATAGGAGAATCTCCACTCACTATGTCCCCTAATATCCTCTCTTTACCACATCATGGGGGTTTACAGGAGATCCCGGAGGCTTGCTTAGAAAGGTTGCTATACTATACCTTTTTATAGAACTCTACTCTAGAAGTCACTATACTCACTATAGTAATTCATTTGACTGATCTTGCTTAAATCATTACTCTTCATTCTCTTGTGATCTGGCAATTGTTCTCTCTAAACCACTGCCATGTAGTTATGTAGGGGCAATCAATACATAGTGATAGGAATCTAGGAAGGGAAGAATTCATGCTACCAATAATAATAGTAATAAAGATGAAAATAACATAGATAAGAGAGAGAATTACAAAACCTAAATATAGGAACTATCTCCAAGATTTTAAATAACTAGAAAGAATAAAAGAACCCTAATATGGTGGTAAAAACACATCTAACTAGTTAACCTAACTCTTAACCAAAAAAAATACAAATCTTATAGTTACTAGCCCTATGATAATCCTCACTGTACTCTAGTTGAGAATCATAACCTATAAACCATCTTCTCCTCAATAGAGCAGAAGCTAGATCATCATAGTCACAACACAAATGTAGTATCAATACAGTGAGGTACTAATAAAATAAACTATCTAAAACATAATAAGGGCTTATATTGTACTTTGAGGTCACATGATATAATGTCATACAACATGCTTAGAAATCTCAACACATAAGATCATGGATAACGTGTATGACATGGAAAGGCATATATATCATAAATAACCATTCATTCATGATTTCCAAAATAAACCACAAGGGTAAAATCACATAATATAAATATCCATGATGGGATTAGGATAGGACTTCAACTTCCACCATCACAATACACTAATGCTAGGGGCTTTCCTTAGAGATCTTCAACATCCACCAGACCTAGGTGCCTAGGTAAGGGGATATATGCTAAATATTGTGTTTTCCTCACTCAAATTATATTTATATGGAATTAAACCATTTTCTATATCCAATATTAAGAAAAAAATATTAAACTGCAACTCCTACCACCACCACATGCTAGTGCCAAGGGATTTTTTTTAAGATCTTCAATATCTATCACACTTAGGTGCTTATGTAAGGGAGCATATGCTCAATTTTGGGTATGTATCACCAACCCCACAAACACTAGCTCCAAGGATATTTTATTAAGATCTTCAACATTCACTAAACTTGAGTACCTAGGCTAGGGGGCATAGAAGATAACTTATGCCTAAGTATGCATACTAGGAAGGCCTCTAAGATTATATTATTTGATTCTAAAGATTAAACCAATTGAGTGCTTTAAGTGTTTACACCAAACACTAAACATGAATACACCAAACTCAACCACACAAGGCACCATAGTATTATCATTTTGATATCCATTAATTTCTGGTTAAGGATGGTTGAAATCGTGATTCAAATGCATTTATAGGAAAATTTAAGGTATAAATCCCAAAGAAAGATCATCAAATAACAAATAATCATGGCAAACTTAGGCGTAACTAGTTGATATGTTGATAAGACCAGTCAATAAGTCTTATAGCACCAGACCTAATAAAAAATAACATATATCAAAATCACTTGACTAATTGGTCCAACTGATCAACTTTTTATAGAAACTAGTCGACTGGTTTGGCAGGACTAGTCAATGTGTCTAAGGTGAGGCTAAACTACTTTGTTCACAAATAATCAAATTATGGATTTAGCAAATTGATTGGGTACTCAGGGAGACTAGCCAATTGGTTAGTTAAACTAATTGAATATTCAAGAAATTAGTCAATTGTAGCTATTAGCCCAAGCAATTGTTTACGTAAGTAATCGATTGATTATAGTGAATCGATCATCTGGTTTGGGAAAAATAATACCTATGCTCGTGATCCACTTAGCATAAATTCACCAAACATTTCTAATTTAATCCTAGCATGTTTCTATGTCATAAAACACATAAAAAGAAATAACTCATATATGAATTCAAATAAAATATGATAGAAAGTGATACTCAACTAGATCATGCTTAAATTCACCAAACTTATGCATAATATCAAAATAATTGAAACATGATTAAATATTTAGATGAAAAAACATAACCACATGCTCTAATTCAAGAGCTCAATTAACATATGTACAACACATAAACACGCCAACAACATGAAACCACCAAAAACACACACAAGACCTTAATCATATTAAAGCTAAAAATGCCTTACCTTTATGTAATTCTTTTATCATAAAAATACTCCTAACTTGATGGTTCTCTACCAAGACCCTTGATTTCCTCAGATAATCAAGAATCAGTATAATTAAAATTCCATTTCAAAAATTACTAAAAAAAATCAAAAGAAGGAGAAAAAGTATCATAACTTAACCGTTTTCTCAACACAAAATTTCAAATAGAAGGTGAATAATATCTTTGACCTTTCTCAAAATCTTTCCTTCATTGTTTACGAGAAGTAAGGTAGATCTAAGGCCAAGATTAAGAGATGAAAGAAGAAATAAGGATTCGACCAATGGATGAGAAATCAAGAGGAAGCTTATATTTGTTTCTAAAAAAAACGAAGAGGGAGAAAAGTGAGAAAATGGCCAACACTTATCAATTTTGTTTACAAAGGAAAGGGGAGAATGAGTGATTGTAGGCACCAAGGTTCAAAATGGACTAGGAGGGATATTCCCAACCCACATTATCCTTAAAAATCATTGAAATAGAGAGTAGAGGGTTGTTTTAGATTGAATGTGGAGAACTAAGCATAACAAAAATGCTTGATGAGAGTGAGGGAGGTAGAGTGTGGTCAAGGGAGATGATAAAAGATGGGTAAGTTAGGAAAGAAGGTGTCAAAAGTCAAATACACATCTATGGGTGCTAGAGGATAGAGGAGAGTGATAAAGAGAGAAGGTGATAAATACCTCAAAAATTATCTTGGGGTATTTTTAGCTAAATAAATTCAAATAATGATCTAAATAATGTAAAAAATCCCAATACATTAAATATGTTTATTAGCATGAATAGATTCTAACGAGAAGTTTTTATAAAGATTGGAAAGAGATACCATCCAAAATTACAAATGGATATGAAATCATAAGAGAATAGCCGATTAATTTGGGCTAAATAGTTAAATGGTTTATTATGGAATAAAAGTGTCAATCTCTAAGCATACTGGTTGATCAATTTGGTTAACTAGTCAACTGGTATACTTATAATTTATATTCTTTGTAGAGTTTCATGCCCTTTTCAAACCCTACCTAATTTATTTTATATGAACATAATTTTAAATACATTTAGAAGGATTTTATGATGAGGTATTATAGTTTAAAGATGCATCACTAGGATGCCTCTCAATTATAATTACATCCTCTTTAATATCCTAAAACAAAAAAATCTACTATGTCATTTGTAGTAGATATATATGATTTACACAAACATACCTATCTATTTAACCAAGATCTGTATCCCATAGGTCCACTACCACCACTCCAAAATATGTGGATTAAGTAGCTGGTTGTGCTACACACTCTATCGGGAAAGCATCTGATGATAGCAAACTTTATACCACTTGGTGTTGGTTGCTTAATATCTCTTCCATATCAACCTTATAGGGTCTTAGAAGACCAATTGTGTAAAAATAAACTAATGAGTGACTCTCTTTAGCATATAAAATTCTACAACACTCATAAAATATATATTACAATAAAATAGTGCCATACAATATATTACAACAAGTTGTGTAAGTGTCTCAATCACACCTAACATGATTAAAATTAGGGAAGTATTTATGTATTCAAGTCCATTATTATATAAGTTTTAGAATTATAATTAAATGATTTAATAATGTGTTATATAGATGATAGATACAAAATTACCTATAATGGATTTGAACATTTATATATTTAAGCAACTTTGTACTAAACTATCTATATAAGAGAGCAAGTAAAATCATTCCTTATACATATTATTTCACAACCATGATATCCTAGAGAAATAAAAGCCAATATAATTTAACTCAATTAGATAAATTATCCACAAGTAATGACATGATAAGCAACCATAGTAGATATGAGATAACTTTACTATCCTTTGGTAACAAAACTAATGTATGTAGGGTATAAAGCATTAATGCTTCCATTCCATCCCATTTAATCACCGTCATTGCATCCTATTACTCTATATATTAAATAGGCTTGTCAATATACATATCATTTGCAAATAATTTTTATATGTATCCCATACATATAATGGATGACCACCAACCTTCAGTCCTAATATATGCAAAACATCTAAGAGGGTGATAGTCATCTCACCTAAAGACATATGAAAGTTATTAATTTCTAGCTTCTATCTCTCTACAAAGGAGGATAGGAGAGGATATTCCACTGATAGAAAAATATATTTCTTTAGGTTATCCATTCCATTACAACAAATTTGGGTGAAATAATAATTATCAATGTTACTTATCAAATTATTAAACTACTCTGGTATAGTGTGAACCCTCAAAACTTTGTGATCCTAAACAACGCAATAGAAAATATAATGAATGAATGGTAGGTAATACATGAAATAAGAGATAAAGTTATAAACTTTTGAACTTACATCTCCAACCATATATCCAATGCAATATGAACACCAAAGCTTGTGATCAAACTAGGGTCCCTTAAACTTCTAAGACATGGTCCAATCAAGTATCGACCATCCCTCAGGCATATGCCTTATTCATTTAGTTTTACATCACCATCCTCATTTTCATTACCACTATTATTACATTCATCTTTAGTTACATGCGGTGGAAAATGTAGATGGGTTAAGGAGGATGGTTGGCCCATGTAGGTTGAGAATGGTGGAACACTAAAGGATGATTAACCCACTTATATAATTTGTTTATAATGTGATATAGAATTTCCCTCAATGGCCATGTCATCTAGAGATGAAAACTAACCCCTATGATTTGATGATGATGGATGATTTCTGTAGTCCATGAATATCGTCATTATAGGTGGCTTATAATTAATATTAGCTCATTTTGGATCATATTCTTAGGCTTTCTCTAGAGTTTATTCGTGATATTGTTGTATACAATATATGATGTGTCATATCCCACTAATAAAAGATATTATGATATTCATTAAAATCCTTGAAATAATATGTGGAGTTTGTTTAGTTTCATTTCTAAGTTATGTCGAAGCAATATCTCTACAACTCTCAGTCCTATCCAATACCTTATATTATCAACAACTCATTTGAATTTTAATAAGAAAAATATGCCAAGTATAATCAAGTACATGAATAAATTAAATTTAAAATGTCTAAAATATGATGAGATGTAATTGTGGGAAGATACATATAATGAAGTTTATTAATATTAAAATAAATCAAGATTTCCTAGTTAATATATTTTCTTTCTATAGTTGGTAATACCTAACTAGCCCGTTCCTTGTAATTCTCATATAACTCATCACCAATGCTCATAGCCAAGTGTAGCATTGAAGAAGGAAAATATAATTTCCACTTCTAAATCTTACAAAATAGTTATTGTTATACATTTTGAACTAATTGCTAGAAAAGTTTCTATAAATACCATGTCAAGTATTAGAAATGAGGAAAAAACTATCAGGTAAATAAAATAAAACAAACTACCTAATATTATCCACTTCAAATTCAATTAGAAGCAATCAAAATCAAATAAGAGACAACATATAATTAGAAAGAATAAAAAATACATTTGTAGTTGGGGAGTAGCAACATCTAGATCTACAAATCCAAAATTAACACTGCATGAACCATTTCTAGTTTCAAGACCTACTGCTAGGAGGCCATAATCATGTGAGCGCTTACCACTGGTAGGCCATAAATTCTTGAACCTTTGCCACATGTAGGCCATATATACCTGAGCTACTCTATCAAGTTAAGAATGACAAACAACATCAGAACCATAGTTGTGGAATAATCATGAATAAATTTGACAAAATGAAGAATATATCTCAAAATTAGAAAAAAATTGGGTAGAAGATAATGGCATGAGTAGGTAAACGGGTTGGTGTATTTTGTGACTAAATGAGGGGTATTACGGGTGACTTATACCTTTATTTTCCTTATAGTAATGAACTTGTAATCCGTATAGTTGTTCTAAATTTTCAAAAGATAAAAATAGATGTAGAATAGGGATTGGATAGGTAAGAATCATGTCGACCAACATGAATGGTCCATGTTCGTCATTGCCTTCAAATTTTCTACCTTTTTTTTTCAACCTGTGTTGTACAACACCATAGAAATATATTGTTCTCTACCTCCAATTTTTTAAGACATAACCTTTATGAATAATTTTTCCTCCTTGCAATTTATACATTTAAGATTCTACAAATGATCACTAATAGAAACAAACTTTTTAGTAAACATTACTTAATAATAAATATAAAAATAAATAAAATAATATAATACATGGCTTGCCACCCAAGAAGTGTTTGTTTAAAGTCATTATCTCAACTCCTTTTGGTTCTAGGAATTGCTATTAAGGAGGATGATAATCTTAAGCTCAGGAACATTATTGTTATCATATAACTTTAGTCTTTTACTTTAACCATAAATATCCCATCCTCTAGATGTGTTACTTCACCAACACCTAAAGAATAAACTTTTATGATAGTGAATGAAATAGACCACCTTGTTTTAGAATTTTCAAGGAAAGATCTAAACCTTGAATTGTAGAGGGCACTTTTTAACCTTGAAAGTCTTCATGTGTACAAAGTTACTTTTCATGTAATTTCTTATTGTTTTCCTTGTAGACTTTTCTATTCTTATATATGTTAAGACAAAATTCATCTAGTTCATTTAGCTAAAAATTTCTTTGCTCACCTACAACAAAGGGTGGATGTGGTTTGGTTTGGTCTAATTTTGGCCTAATACTAAATCAAACTATAATTTTATGGTTTGAAAAAAATCTCAAACCAAGACAAATCGTTATTAAAATAATTTAAACGAAACCATATTAGCGGTTCACAATTTGGTTTTGTTTGATTTATATTTTTAAAAACTTAAATAAAAAATAATTAAAACATAAAATCACTTTCATATCTTTAAAAAATAATTTTTTTTGCTAATATCTAACATACTATAAACTTATATTATATTTGTAAGAAAAATAGAATAGTAACACAATTCATGTAATGCAAAAATCATGCAATATTTTTGAGCAACTCTCTAAGTACTTTAAGAATGCAAATGATGAAAAAAGTAAACACGAATATTTTTGTAGATAAAATGAAGAGAAAAATCTCATTATAGAAAATGATGGATGATGAATATATATAGGTAGACTTACGTCGAATAATACTCACTTTATGGTGATATATATATATATATATGTATGTATAATTTATAAACCATAACCAAGCCATTTAATTGTTTTAAACCACCATAATTTTTAAAACTATAAACCAAACCAAACCATAAAGTCATAGTGATGAAACCCCAAAAACTCCAGCACCCTTACCAAACAAAACTTTAATAATCCTGTAAAAATGATTAATTATCTTTGTGTTTCTATTTTGCAAGAAAATCAAATAGATTAACCAATTAACAATGAAAGTAGGAATAAGATCCAGATCTATTGCTGTGAAGAAATGAGATTCTATTGCTGAGAAGAAATATTCGATTTTAAAATTATTAGCAATAATAATGGCATTATTGGCCAATTAGCAAACTTTTATTGTTATTATTATTATTTTATTATTTATTATCTTGTAAAATGGGTATTAAATAGCTAGTCAAATCTATACTTGCCTAATACGTCATTAAGCCACCCTTCAATTCCCTCAAACCAGCCCTTTAATCCTACCACAAACCAAGCCCAAATAAAAGTTGACGGAATTAAAGACCCAAGGCCCAAACCCCACACACCTTGTCAGGCCACTCGCGGCCTTAAACCACTCCTTCCTTCTCGACCAGGTCATCTCCCTCCTTCGGTCGTCCCCCTCCATAGTAGGCTACTCCTAAGAATATCGCCTTCTTCGTCTCTCACCATCAATGGTGAATGTCCACCAATAAACCACTCTGCCCACTCCTCCTTCTCGACCGTTGTCCAACATTCGACTCCCATATTTTCTTAGCTAGTTGCTGCCCTATATAAAGCCTTCATTTTGATGTAAAAAGACACAACTTTCTAGACTGATATTTCCATGTTATGAAATAAAGCTCTCAGCTTAATTCTTATTATGGCTTGTGTCATTTATTGTCGGGATTTTGGCAAACTTGTTATTCTCTATTTGGTGGATTTAGGTCGGACAGTCCCGATTACCCTAACCATATTCCCTATTCGGCTTTTCTGTGATTATTGTTGCATTTTCTTGAAACCCAATTTGGGGACTCATTTTAGCTGGTATCAGAGCGTTGATCTACTTCGCTCATCTCTTGTTTAATTTTCTTTTAATTGAACTGGTTCTGATTTGTGGACTTCGTGTTTTAGTGTCGATTTCATGTTCCCTATTCTAAGTTTTAATGTCGATTTCATGTTTTAATTTTCTTTTTTTTGTTTTTCATTCTTTTGATTTCCAAGTGTTCCCTATTTGAGTCGATTGAATTAACCTTGAATTTGCGTAATTGGTATCCTCCTTGCGGTTTACGAATTGTGGTATTGAGTTTATGACTCTGTTGGCTTGATGTTTTCTTCATTTCCAAATAAGTGCTCATACTCCTGAATTGGGTAGTGCCCTGTTTGGTTGGCTATGTACCGTCTATAATTGCGTCCTTCAATTTCCATTTGTTAAGGGCTGTTTGGTTGATCTGGGTGGTTTGATAATTAACCTTTTTCTTTAGTAAGTTTATTTGATATAACTTTCTTTCTCTGTGAGCTCTGTTTTCCCGAGTTTTGGTTAAAGTTGTCTGGTTGAGTGCTCTTTCCCCTAGTGATCCGAACTTGATACCAAAATTAATTTGGTATCCAGATTTGGGACAGGCCATCGGGTATTAGGCAGTGATTCGAAAGCCCATTTCGTCTAAGCCACCAGCTCAAAAACCATGCCCTATTGTGAATCCACGGGCTAATCAAGCCAACATTCTAATCACTCACTTTTGATTTGATTTAGTTATTTTGTGTGACTATTTGGGCTAATTTAAGTAGATTAATATGAATTCACGCACCAAAAATGCTTGTACGGAAAATGTGTCGGAAGGATTCGATAGTCATTCTAACCTTATTACTGCTCAACTAGGTATCCTAATAGAAGACTTGATCGGATCGAACAAACAATTAAAAATCCAACCGAACCTATCCAAACTCCCCAACCAAATAGACATCAAAGGAAATTTCACCCCGAACCTAATATTTTCTCGTTCGATGGATCATTGGTCCACAAACATGCTAGGATGGGACATTGGCTTCGCCGAAATCCAAGGAGGTACGAACGGAAGGATCAAAACTTAAATAACATCAAATTGACGATCCCAACTTTTAGTGGTAAAAACGATCCCGATGTATACCTGGACTGGGAAAGGAAAATAGAATTAGTTTTTAACTGCTACAATTACTTAGATGAAAAAATGATTAAATTAGCTATTATTGAATTTAACCGTTACGCCATCAATTGGTGGGATCAACTAGTTACTAATAGGCACTGAAATCATGAGAAGCCAGTAAGGGTGTAACACCCCAAAATTTATACACATTTTTTTTAAAACAAGACTTATAAATTAAAACCCGTATATTCTAGGGATACTACCACCACACTTAGTACTAGACCAGTTCACTCCTACTGTTCCAGTACCAAGTTCTAAGGCTAAGGAAAACACTCACAACAGTATTAAATAAACCAAGGTTCATAAATATAGAAATCAGAGTACACATATGTTCGTACATAATTCGGAATACTAGAGATAGTTTTTTAGAGAAGAAAATGGTGACAATAATAAAATTGTTTCTGGAGTTCCCATAATTAAAAGAAAATAGGAATAATAATCTCAAATAAAAAAAGCAGCCACGCCACTCCTAGGACTTGAATCCAACCCAATCATCACTCAGCCTCACCTAATGTCCCATAGACATCAATGGCATCATAGAACGCATCACCTACCTGCAACACGTCAGATGGGCCTTCTGCTTATGGGAATGAGTAGCACCCATAAAGGGGTGATAAGTACACTACGTACTGAGTAAGGTAACTGAGCACTAAGGCCAACACATAAGCACAAAAAATTATGCAGGATAATAATCATGCAAGATAATAAAAACGTATAGAGTATTATATAGCTTATAATCATCAAGCACACATATAAGGCCCAAAAAGTCTAGATTAATTATTTAATCAACCTTTTATCGGAAGTCGATTCATACTATACTTTTTATCAAATCCATGTGAGTTCAGGAACACATCACTATTATAACCGGTGGGTCGGTCACACATAGGGCATCATTCCCTAACCACTATTATTATAGGTGGATCGATCACATATAGGGTAAAACCCTAACCACTATTATAACTGGTAGATCAGTCACATGTAGGGTAAACTCCTAACCACTATTATAACTGGTGGATCAGTCACATATAGGCTAAAACCCTAACCACTATTCCTAATAGGTGGATCGGCTGGTCCCGTCTCAATATCTTCCACTTTAAGTAATTAATATTTTAAGCATCTTATTCACAAGCTTTGACCTAGACATGCATGACTGCCTTCTATTGTTCTCATCCTCCAACCCTAGTTAACCCCACCAAACCATGGTAACTATGAAAACCCTAACTTTCATGCAACCATTAACTCCCATAATGCAAACCCTAATACAACCATGCGAAACCCTAGCACTACCATGTAAACCCTAACATCACCATGCAAAATCCTAATACGACCACACAAACCCTAATACCACCATGCAAACCATAATTCCACTACGCAAACCCTAATACCACCATGCAAACCATAATTCCACCATGCAAACCCTAATACCACCATGTGAACCCTAATACCACCATGCAAAACCCTAACACCACATTATTACGCTCCCCATCATTATTTTACAAACCTTATCATGCATGTCTTATGGGCCACACCATCACAATACATACACATAATACATATGCCACAATTTAATGCACGATCTTACTTTAACTCCATGTCATGCTGCACATATGGTAGACATATAAAAACACATAAAATACCTTAGAATTCACATCACATGGTAGGCATGGAATATAAAACACACAATACACAATGGCCCTAGTACTCCCTTACCTAAAATGTCACTGGTCTTGGAGCACGCTCCTATACCTCTTGAGGGATTTGACTGGGCTCACCTATTATGAGGGAAAAGCTAGAATTAGGTTCCCTCCTAAAAATACTATTATACACTAACTTATCCTAAGACTTTGTTTTAAAAAAAATTCATACTATACTAATAATAATTATACAAAATACTACTAAAAATACTAATAATAATATTAATGTAATTCAAAACGAAAGGTGATATAAAGGTTTCTACCGTTCAACAAATTAATGCTAATAATGATAATAGTAATAATAATAATAATACTAATAATATTAAAAATATTAGTAATACTAATAATAGTAATAGTAGTAGTAGTTGTAGTAGTAGTAGTAGTAGTAGTAATGATAACAATAATAATTATAATTAAATAAATATTAGAAATTGGAATAAAAATAGAATAAATTTAAATAATTAGGGGAGAAGGACTAAGAGGGTCTAGGGTTTCACCTTGAGTCAGCGGAGATGGGCGGCACTGGCAGTGATGCACGGCGGCGGCCGTAAAAGAAGGTTAAAAGGGACAAAGTTGGGGTTTGAGAAGAGTAGATGGAGAAAAAGGGTGAAGGTTGAGGTGCTGGTGGAAGCCTAGGCTGAGAAGAGTAAAGTGAGGGTGGTAGCATGACAAGGGGTGGCGGCGCATAACGGCAGAGGTGGCGTCCGAAAAGAAGAGATGAAGAAAAAGAGGGGAGGAGAAGGAGAAAGGAGGAAAGATGGTTATGACTAGGTGTAGGAGGATTAGTAGAAACATTTGGGTGGTGCAAATACCAGTAGAAGTGGCGGATGTTGTGGCGGAGGTGGCTCGAGGGTTGCGGGGGTAAAATTTTAGTTTGATGAGCAAAAAACTTCAGACAATTGTGGTGGCTCGTGTAAGAAGAATTGAGGGAGATGGGTGGCTCAGTTAGTTAGAGGGCGGTGCAGGGAAGACTTTGGTGGGTAGAGGTGGCAACGAAGTTGGCTAACAATGAAGGGAGAGTCGTTTGAATTCGCAGTGGTGCACAGGGTAGACTCTTAGGGTTTCGGGGAAAAAGTTTTGAAAACAACTAATCAAGGGGTATTGATAGAGTTTAGAGGGAATGGTAGGGTTCTGGAGGTTGGCAAAAGGGCAACCCATGTAAGGTTTGGGGTAGCCGACATCATTAATCGGCTGTCATGATTTTGGGTCATGTTCAGCCTTTCGCAAAGGAAAAGGGAGACATCGAGCGGGAGAAAAGGAAAACAAGTTAGACCATGCTGAACTGTGAGTGAAGGGGAAGAGAAAGAGAAAGTAAATGGCCAGTCAAGTCATGCGTGGCTAGTGACGCCATTTTTAGAGCTTTGAAGGTGCAGGTTGACAACGGAGGAGGAAGGAGTTGAACGGGGCGGTCGGGAAAAAATGAAAGAAAAGAAAAGAAGAAGAACTGGGCCGATCAGCAACAGTTATAAGATTCGTAACTGGAACGTGGCGTTCCTGGGAAGGAAGCCACGACTCGCAGCGTTTGGTTGGTGTAGGAAAAGAAGAAGAAGAAATAACAACATTGGGCTGCAGAAGAAGAGAAGGAAATAAAGGATTGGGCTACGCCACAGGCCTACATCGAGAGGAGCAAGGAAAAGAAATAAAAGATAAGAAAAATTGAAGAAGGAAAAAGAAAAAGGAAAAAGGCAAAAAGAAAATTTAGGTAGATTGGGGTCAAATAATTAATTATAATATTTTGGGTATTTAAAATAAAAAATTATTTAAATAAAATAATATTAAATTTCCTTTTTGACTAATTTAGGGTTTTTAAAAGATTTTTTCTAAATTCCTTTTTAATTAACAAAAATACCAAATTTTCCCTTATTAAATTATTCATAAATTCCTTATTAATTTGCCCTAAATAAATCCTTCCCATTTCAAATAAAATAAATAATTAAATTAATTTCCTAATAAATCCTTATTTAATTATATTTCTTAAAATAAATATTTTGGGGCATTTCATTACTTCCCCCTTAAAAACAAACTTTGTCCCCAAAGTCTCCTGCAGCTCTCTAGGGTTAAGGCTAGGACATTCTAAGCATCTAGAATAATAACACATTACCAACTATACTTAAATCCACTACCCCCTTAAGGATAAATTAGATAAAAGAATCTAACCTGTAGTGAAAAGCTCTGGATATGCTTCTCACATATCTTTCTCACTCTCCCAAGTAGCTTCCTCGGTTCCATGTCGAATCCATAAGATCTTAACAAGAGGCACCAGACTCGTATGGGTCTTCCTTAGCTTATTATCGAGAATCCACTCCGGTTGCTCCTTATAAGTCAGTGAATCATCCAATTTAATCTCATTTGGCTAGATTACATGCGATGGATCAGCAACATACTTTCGCAGTTGGGAAATGTGGAACACGTTATGCACTCGTACCAACTCTAGAGGAAGAACCAATCGGTAAGCAACTTTACCCACTCGCTCTAATATCTCATAGGGACCAATATACCTGGGGCTCAACTTGCCTTTCCTTCTGAACCTTCACACCACTTTAGTAGGTGAGACCCTCGGCAACACCTTATCTCCAGGCTTAAAATCTCCATCCCTATGCGTCTGATTGGTATAACTCTTTTATAAGCTCTGAGCTGCTTTCATTAGATTCTGGATCTGTCAGACCTGACGGGTCATATCTTTGATTATTTCTGGTCCCAATACGATCGTCTCATTGATGTCGCTCCAACACAAAGGAGTCTTACACTTCTGTCCATACAACGCTTCGAAGGTAGCCATCTTAATACTGGCATGATAGTTGTTATTATATGAAAACTCTACCAATTGCAAGCACTCTTCCCAACATCCTTGGAAATCCAGCACACAGGCCCTCAACATATCCTCCAAGATCTAAATAGTTTGCTCTGTCTCTCCTTCCGTGGTAGGGTGAAAAACTATGCTCATCTTCAATTTGGTCCCTAAAACTTCCTACAACTTTACCCAAAAGTGAGAGAGGAACCTCGAATCTTGATTTGAAACAATATCCTCTGGAACTTCATGATGGCTAACCACGAACTTCATATAAGCGCTTGCCACCTATTCTATACTCCACATGGACTTCATAGGGATAAACACGGCTGACTTGGTCAATCTATCAACAATAACCCAAATAGTATCATAGTCACTTTAGGTCCTTAGTAAATCACTCATAAAGTCCATAGAAATGGAGTCCCATTTCCACCTTGGCACCTCCAAAGACTGAAGTAACCCCATTGGTCTCTGATGCTCAATCTTGACCTTCTGGCACACAAGACACCGGGATAAAAAATCAACTACTTCCCGCTTCATACGTGGCCACCAATATACCTTTTTGAGGTCCTTATATAACTTAGATCCACTTGGGTGAACCGAATAAGGAGTTTGGTGTCCTTCCTCCATAATATGAGGCTTAAGCTCTGGATAACTTTGTGGCACCCACCAATGACCCTTGAATCGAATGCTGCCATCCTCATGGATTCTGAATCCCTCTGATTTGCCTTCCTGCATCTTCTGTCAGATTCTCTCGAGCTTAACATCTCCAAGTTGTCCAACTCGAATCTCTTCAAATATAGTCAGAGAGAGTGTCAGGGCATTCATACGGGCTTCAAGGTCTCCCTACTAAATCATCTCGATCCCTAGGTATAATAATTACCTTATCGCTCGATCAATAACCACATAACATAGCATAGAATGGGAAGTCTTTCCACTTAGAGCATCTGCAACCACGTTGGCCTTACCCTCATGGTAGGTCAACTCAATATCATAATCCTTCACAAGCTCCAACAATCTTCTCTCTCTCGAGTTGAGTTCCTTCTGCATGAAAATATACTTGAGACTCTTGTGATCTGTAAAGAATTTACACTTTGCCCCATACAGATAATGTATTCAAATTTTCAAGGCAAACACAACATCAACTAACTCCAAATCATGCATGGGATAATTCTACTCATGTTTTTTTAGCTGTCATGAGGCATAAGCTATCACTTTACCCTTCTGCATCAACACACATCCTAACCCATGGTTGGAAGCATCACTGTAAACCTCGAACTCCTTGGTCCCCTTGGGTAAAGTCAACGCCGGTGCAGAGGTCAACCTTTTCTTTAGCTCTTGAAAAGCCTCTTCACAAGTGTCATCCCACTAGAACCTTGTGGTCTTCTTTAGGAGATTAGTTAATGGTCTGGCAATCTTGGAAAAATTCTGCACAAATCGTCTATAATATCTAGCCAAACCCAAAAAACTTTGAATCTCTGATATGTTCGTAGGGGGCTTCCACTCTATGATGGCCATAATCTTAGCTAGATCTATAGCTACTCCCTTAGCCGATATAATATGACCAAGGAAGGCTACCTCCTGGTGCTAAAACCCACACTTCGACAGCTTCGCATATAATTGATGTTCTCTCAACGTACTCAAAATGGTGCGTATATGCTGCTCGTGCTCCTCATTTCCTCGGGAATACACCAGAATATCATCAATGAATACCACCACAAACTGGTCGAGGAAAGGTCTAAATATCTTCGTCATCAAATCCATGAACACTGCGGGAGCATTTGTCAGTCCAAAGGGCATCACTGTAAACTCATAATGCCCATACTAGGTTCAGAATGCACTCTTCATAATATTGGCTTTAGCAATCCTCAACTGATGGTACCCGAATCTCAGATCAATCTTGGAAAACACCGTAACATCCTTTAGTTGATGAAATAAATCATCGATTCTTGGAAGCGGATACCGGTTCTTTACCGTCAATTGATTCAACCCTCGGTAGTCAATGTAGAGATGGAGACTACCACCCTTCTTTTTTACAAACAAAATTGGTGCTCCCCATGGCGATACACTTGGCGGGATGTACCCATGCTCTAATAATTCCTCCATCTAGGCCTTCAACTCTTTCAATTCTATCGGTGCCATCCTGTAAGGTGCTTTGGAAACAGGCTAAGCTCCTAGCACTAACTCGATCTTAAAGTCAATCTCCCGAACTGGAAGCATGCCTGGTATTTCTTTTAGAAATACATTTGGAAATTCTTTAACCACTAGAGTACTATCTAAGGTAGTCAAATCTTTATTGAGCACCTGCACACTGCATAAATATAGGGGGTAACCCTTCTGGATCAATTTGTGTAAGGTAATTGCCGATACTATTTTAGTGGTTGGCTTGGGCTGAATCTTCCAGTACAAAACCCTGGTTCCCTTCGGGCCTTGTAAGATAAATCGTTCTTGGGCACAATCAATAACTACCTTGTATCTCCCCAGCATATCTATACCCAGAATCATGTCAAAATCTCCTAGGTCCATCCCTACAAGATCCACTAGAAAATCTACCCCACCTATATCTAAGGCCACGTTGGAAAACATCCGCCTACAATCCATCTTGTCACCCAACGAGAGCATCACAGATAATGCTACTCTAGCAGATGGTGACAATCTAGCCTTAGCAGCAAAAGTAGATGAAATGAAAGACAACGTGACACCCGAATCAAATAGAACATATGCTGGTAATGAATAAATGGTGAACATAGCAGTAACGACGTCCAATTGATGATCTACCTCAGCCTAACTAATAACATTCAGGCGCCCTCTTAATTGGTCTCCCTTCTGAGGATACGGCCTAGATCCCTGTGGTCTTCCCCTGTCTCTCGAACTAGGGCACCAGATGGAGCACCTATTCTCTAATAGTACAAGTGGGATGAATTCTGGCGATGCTGCTGGTACTCCTACTATTGAGGCATTAGTGCTCCTCCCTACTGAGATGATTGGTTCTAATTATGCTGGAATCAAGGTGGCTTCCAACACTTCACTGCTTTGTGACCCAGCTTCCCACAGTTTAGGTAATTTATTAACCTGCCTGCACAAGTTCTTCCTGGATGGGCCTGACTACACTTCCTGCACACCGAACCTCTTGGGGGCCCTTGGCTCCTGCTGTTATCTCTCGGTGGTGGCCTCCTAGACTCTCCGATTTTGGGGTGGGTCCTACCTCTGTAACTCTGATCCTCGGGCTTCCTCTTCCCAATGATGGCGGCCTACTCATGAACCAGCATATCTGTTATGCAAGCACGCTTATATAGGGATGCTGGATCTGTGAAAGGCACTACACCCATTATACGATGGATGCTAAAGTTCAATGCCTACTCAAATTGGAAAACGACCATGGACTCGTTAGCGGCGATCCCTGGAGCAAACCGGAGCAGCTCTATGAAGCGGGCATGATACTGACGGACTGTCATTGGCCCCTGTGTCAGCTACATGAACTCTTGGAGTTTATCCCTCCTCAAACTCTCGGGATAGAATCTGGTGTGGATGGCGGCCTTAAATGGCTCCCAAGTAGTTGGAGGACCGTTTCTGGTGTGATACTCCTCCCACTAGGCGTCTGCCATGCCCCGAAGGAAGAAAGCTGCAACACTGGGTTTCCTGTCTGGTGGAAAATCCACTACCTCGAAGGTGCGATCCAGATCACGGATCCACCCCTCTAGGACCACAAGGTTCTCCTCCTAGCGCCCTGAGACCGTTAGGTGAACTCTAAGAAGGTGGTGTCGGCCTCCTCCAATCAATTGATTCTTCTATTATTTGCCATCTAGCTGCATAAAAGGAAACATTTAGAAATGAACCCACTGGTTCAAAATTATCAGCAAGATTTCATACTTCTTGGGGAAAACCCTAATCTACCCTTGTACTCCTCACCGTGGCCGGGGCTCCAAAATTTTAAAATTGAACGATTTTTAGTTAAGGTGGGAAACCCTTTTCAAAATTTAATAGAGACTTCATTATTCAAATTTATTTTAAAAAACAAGCGTGATCAACAAGACCAACCACTTTGATACCAACTTGTAACACCCCAAAATTTACACACATGTTTTTTTTTTAAAAAACAAGACTTATAAATTAAAACCCGTAAATTCTGAGGATGCAACTTCCACACTTAGTACCAGACTGGTTCACTCCTACCATTCTAGTACCAAATGCTAAGGCTAAAGAAAACACTCACGATAGTATTAAATAAACCAAGGTTCATAAATATGGAAATGTGAGTACGCATACGTTCTTACATAATTTGAAATACTAGAGATTTTTTTCAAAGAAGAAACTAGTGACAATAATAAAATTGTTTTGGAGTTCCCATAATTAAAACAAAATAGGAATAATAATCTCAAATGGTAAAACCGGCCATGCTACTTCTAGGACTTGAATCCAGCCCAATCATCACTCGACCCTACCTGATGTCCCATAGACATCAATGGCATCATGGAAAGCATCGCCTACCTGCAACATGTCAGACGGACCTTCTACTCGTGGGAATGAGAAGCACTCATAAAAGGGGTGATCAGTACGCTACATATTGAGTAAGGTAACCAAGCACTAATGCCAACACAAAAGCACAGAAAATCATGCAGTATAATAATCAACTTACCATTTCAAGCCCACAAATATAACACATAAAAATGTATAGAGTATTATACAACTTATAATCATCAAGGCCACACATAAGGCCCAAAAATTCAAGATTAATTATTTAATCAACCTTTTTATGGGAAGTTGATTCATAGTATGTTTTTTATCAAATCCATGTAAGTACAAGAACACCCCACTATTATAAACGGTGGGCTGGTCACATATAGAGTATCCTGCCCTAACCACTATTATTACAGGTGGATTGGTCACATATACGGTAAAACCCTAACCACTATTATAACATGTGGATTGGTCACATATAGGGTAAAATCCTAACTACTACTCCGAATCGGTGGATAGGTTCGACTCTTGCTCGTATAGTATTCCACTGTAAGTAATTAGTGTCTTTTATTTGCCTTAGCATAACTTTGATTTATTTTCATTGAGATCGAGATCCCCTACTATTATAACTGGTGGGCCGGTCACATATAGAGCATCTCGCCCTAACCACTATTATAACCGATGGATCAGTCACATATAGGGTAAAACCCTAACCACTATTATAACCGGTGGATAGGTCACACATAGGGTAAAACCCTAACCACTATTCCTAACCAAGGGATCGACAGGTCCCATCTCAATATCTTCCACTTTAAGTTATTAATATCTTAAGCATCTTATTCACAAGCTTTGACCCAGACATGCATGACTGCCTTCTATTATTCTCATCCTCCAACCCTAGTTAACCCCACCAAACCATGGTAACCATGTAAACCCTACCTCCCATGAAACCATTAACTCCCACCATGCAAACCCTAATACTACCATGCAAACCCTAATACCACTATGCGAAACCCTAGCACCACCATGCATACCCTAACAACATCATGAAAATCCTAATACCACCATGAAAACCATAATTCCACCATACAAACCCTAATACCAACATGCAAACCCTAATACCAACATGCAAACCCTAATACAATTGTGCAAACCATAACTCCATGCAAAACACTGACACCACATTATTACGCTCCCCATTATTATTTTACAAACCCTATCATGCATGTCTTATGGGCCACACCATACCACAATATTATCACAATACATATACTTAATACTCATGCCACAATTTAATGCACGATCTTACTTTAACTCCCTGTCATGCTGCACATATGGTAGTTATACAAAAACACATAAAATACCTTATAATTCACATCACATGGCAGACATGGCATATAAAACACATAATACACAACGACCTTAGTACTGCCGTACCTAAAATGTCACCAGTCTTGGAGCATGCTCCTATACCTCTTGAGGGCTTTGACTAAGCTCACCTATTATGAGAGAAAAATTAGAATTAAGTTTCCTCCTAAAAATACTATTATTTACTAACTTATCCTAAGACTTGGTTTTTAAATAAAATCCTACTATACTAATAATAATTATACGAAATACTACTAAAAATACTAATAATAATATTAATGTAATTCAAAACGAAAGGTGATATAAGGGTTTCTACACTTCACCAAAATAACGCTAATAATGATAATAGTAATAATAATAATAATAATAATAATAATAATAATAATAATAATAACAACAACAACAATAATAATAATATTAAAAATATTAGTGATACTAATAATAGTAATAATAATAACAACAACAACAACAACAACAACAACAACAACAACAACAACAACAACATAAGTCTAAAAATATATAAGGTAGGGATTTCGACCCTACCTTCAAATAATGAAGGTACTGATCAATAATATTACTAATAATATTTATAGAAAATATTAAAGATAATAATAATAATAATAATAATAATAATAATAATAATAATAATAATAGTAAAAATAGTAATAATAATAATAATAAAATACAAGTGTGCGAATCCTCAACCAAAAATAGGGCTTCGACCCTTCTTAGATAATTAATAATAATAATAATAATAATATAAATAAATGCCTATAATTTGAAACTAACAACTTGATTAACTTAAGACTACTGTCGACCCTGCCAAGAAAATTTAGCATTAATATTACATCCAATAATTATAATAATAATGATAACAATAATAATTATAATCGAATAAATATTATAAATTGGAATAAAAAGAGAATAAATTTAAATAAATAGGGGAGAATGGCCGAAAGGGTCTAGGGTTTCACCTGGAGTCGGCAGAGATGGGCGACACCGACGGTGGTGCACGGCGGCGGTTGGAAAAGAGGGTTAAAGGGAAAAAGTTGGGGTTTAAGAAGAGTAGATGGAGAAAAAGGTTGAAGGTTGAGGTGCTGGTGGTAGCCTAGGCTGAGAGGAGTAAAGTGAGGGTGGTAGCGCGGTAAGGAGTGGAGGCGCATAGTGGTAGAGGTGGTGGCCGAAAGGAAGAGATGAAGAAAAAGAGGGGAGGAGATAGAGAAAGGAGAAAAGAAGGTTATGGCTAGGTGGAGGAGGATTAGTAGCAACATTTGGGTTGTGTAGAAGGTAGTAGAAGTGGAGGATGTGGTGGCAGACGGTGGCTCAAGGGTTACGGGGATAAATTTTAGTTTGATGGGTAGGGAACTTTGCACGACTGTTGTGGCTTGTATGAGAAGAATCGAGGGAGATGGGTGGCTTAGTTAGTTAGAGGGCAGTATAGGGAATACTTTGGCGGGCAGAGGTGGCGACGAAGTTGGCTAACCGAGGGGGGGGAGAGTCATCTAAAGTCATGGTGGTGCATAGGGTAGGCTCTTAGGGTTTTGGGAAAAAAGTTTCAAATCAAGGGTTATTTATAGAGTTTAGAGGGAATGATAGGGTTCTGGAGGTCGGCAGGAGGGCAATGCATGTGTGGTTTGGGGTAGCCGGCGGCATTAATCGATCGACACGATTTTGGGTCGTGTTTGATTTTCTTGAAGGAAAAAGGAGACTTGAAGTGGGAGAAAAGGAAATTGGGTCAGACAATGCTGAACTGCGAGTCAAGAGGAAGCGAAAGAGAGAGGAAACGGCTGGTTAAGTCACATATGGCCGGCGGTGCCATTTTAGGAGTTTTGAAGGTGCAGATCGACGGTGGAGGAGGAAGGAGGAAGAATGAGGTAAACCGAGCGGTTAGGAAAAAAAAAGAAATAAAAGAAAAGAAGAAGAACTAGACTGGTCGACAACTGTTATAAGATTCTGAAATGGAATGTGGCGTTCCAGGGAAGGAAGCCACGACACAGTGTTTGGCTGCCTCAGGAAAAAAGAAGAAGGAACAACGCTGGGCCGCGGAAGAAGAGAAGGAAAGAAAGGATTGTTATTATTTAAAAAAGATATAGTATCTAAAAAAAAGATAATTATTTACAATACAAGACCATGACAGGTCACCAAAAAAATATATGAAGTTCATATCACTAAGGAAGTTGAATTAATAAAATAAATTTGGAATAAAAAATAATAGAAGAAAGCCTAAAACCCTAATACATTAGTGAAATATAAGAATCTCTAGGAGTTCACACTCCCAAGCCCCCAAGCCCAATACAAGATAGACTAACTACTAGTCAACTACAAAAACCTGAACATGGCTTCTACTCTTGAGAGTGAATATGTGACTAAACAAATGAGCACATTAGCACACTACATACTAAGTAAGCTATGTTACCTCCTTAATCGGATTCATAAGCATGTAAAGCCAATACACATTATAGAAATCATGATAAAAACATATCATGCTTACACCATATAATTAGATATACATACATTAAGATTTTATGCCATACTAACTTAACCAATTCATAACTCAATATGTTGATCATCAAAATATAGAAATCATGGATGGAAACTATAGATTCAATCAAGCAAGTGATTCAACCAAATCACTAAGCTCCTCCACATTCCACTTATATGAATATCCTATGTGGTTCATCTTCTAAGTTACATAATCAATTAGATTATTTATTTATACGCTATTATTCCTTTTTAAGCAATGGAATGATTACCACCCCTTGGTCTCATATACCATATAAGTCTATCCAAACTAGAGGATGTAAAATTTGGCTGAAGCAAAATAACCACTAGTGGACATAATGTGTAATTAAATCTAATGAAGCACTTATGGACATAATGTCTAGTCGAATCTAAGTTACCACCAAGGGATATAAATTCTGGCCAAAGACAAGTAACCGCCAATTGATATAAATTTTGGGCAAAGCCAAGTAACTATCAATGGGTATAAAGTTTAGCTAGTACTAATAAATTGCCTAGTTGATAAGACTATTTAGTATCTATACCCCCTAGTACATCATCAGTCTCTAGAATAGGTAAAGCATAAGGATATATAAGGATCCCACCTAAAGGTAAGCCCGAAGGCACCAATATTTGCTTAAAGATAGACCGATGCCTTATAGATTATTAAAGATTTGGTAATCTAAACCTTTTTATTGCTCAATCATCTTTCACTTTGAGTGATTAGTGTGTTATTCTCTAAGGTTATGCTATCATATAAGACCCATATAACAAGCAAAGCAACACATCCCTATAATCATTCAATCTTAATCATTTTTACCATCTAAAAATATGATGGCAATCCTATTAACACTTATCTGAGTTTAAACAATCCACGAAGTTAATTTATTTATGCTAAGATTTTGGAATATGTTTTTTAATAGTAGTATCATAACATACATTTTCCAATTTTCCCATTAACATCTTACAAAGATACTTATCAAGGATACCATGAATTAATCCTATTATTCCATTCACGCGATCAATTAATTCATGACAAGGTGTGTGTTCTCATCATTTACAAATCAAGTTATATCATACTATCAAATAACAAATCATATTGAGGTAAAAAAAGGTAAAATAACACTCTCTAGTCAAATCATTCAATCAGTTTAGGTAAACTAGTTGATTGGTTTGACTCAACCAACTTGAAAGTTATTTGTCAAGAGTAGTCAATCGATTAGGACTAATCGGTCAGCTACTTTAAGACTAGTAGACGGGTTTCGATAAACCAGTAGACGGGTTATATTAAAGATAACCTAAAATTTTCAACTTAGAATAAGCTAATGGGTTGAGATAACTAATTAACTACTCTAGTGACTAGTCAATCGGTTAGGCACAACTAGTCGATGGGTTCAAATAGATGCTAATGTAAATCTACCACATAAAAGCCATTCAAAAGATTAGGGTAAAAAGTTAACTATTTTAGGAACTAGTCAACCGGTTTCCATATAGATAATAGATTTTAGACATTTTCATATGGTTAAGGGTCCAAAATTAAACCATATCAAAATCATTAAATCACCATCACCAAAAATATAGGTTATACGTGCTCATATGCTAAGTTATACAACATTTATGAAAACTCAACCATATTTATCATGAAATTATGATTTTTCTCAATTTTCTTAAATATTCTAACATACATAACCAAAATACCACAGTGTCATTTATGAATACAAAGATATAAAATTTGGTAACTATACTAGCTCATATACTATCCATACCACATTTTAAAGGCGAGAATGATTTACTCAAAAACATAGAAAAAACCTAAAACTGAAAGAAGAAAAAACTTTAGTTAGAAGATTCTAACTTCTAGAAACCTTAAATCAAGAAGTTACGACTAAAAAACCTTCATGTAACACTTTCAAATCAACAAATACAAATTGGGGAAGGAAATAGACTTACCATCTTCGAGGGAATCCAAGGAAAGATTCATTTGAAAGCAAAACACAAATTTTCCCAAATCTAATTTTTTCTTGCTTAATGATGAAATAAGAGAGAGCTAGATGAAGGATCAAAAGAGTTACATGATTTAGAGCGAATTTTTGAAGTGATGAATAGTGGAGCACAATTGTTGAGAGAAACTCAAAACATTTTGGTGGCTAAAAGAGGTAAGTAAGAGAGATCATTAGGGTTATTTATAACCAATACATCAGATAATAAATAAATGATAGGGTACAGTAGATCACAAACCCTAATTTTATAGTTGGAATTTGGACTAAATGGGTGAACTTATCAAGAATAGGGCTGACTTTCTCCCAAAGCTCCAACGAGGATTTATTGATAATGTGTGTCAAAATTTTCAAGAGAAAGGGTGAACACAAGAAAGGAAACATACATATTAGTGTAGGAAATAAATCCCTCAATCATGTAGGGGTAATTTGGAATAAATTGTTAGCTCTAAAGTTGTATAGAGGAGAGAGAGAGAAGAGGACAAGGGATGAGGTCATCCTCCTATTTTTGGGTCAAAATTAGACCTTGAATTCACTTGAGGCAAGGAAAAACTAGGGTAAATGATACAAATATTTATATATTACTTAGGACATAATTTGGATTTGGATTGCTAAATTCTAAAACATAAGAAGAATTTGTCTAAGAAAATCGAGGCTTAAAAGTTACCCAAATTGACAAACCAGTCTAGTAGTTTGGTCAACAAATTGAATATTCTACCAAGTAGTGAATTGGTTTCCTAAACAAGCTTATTGGTTCCATTGAGTTAATCTACAAGCGAAAAATAGGAGAATGGTTGATCGGTTTATATAACCAATCAATTAGTACACGAAGAAAATTCATATGGCTTAAAATTTTCCAATCTTTACCAATTACTTTTTATATAAAATGTAAAATATAATTCTAAATCAATATCAAACACTATTTAAATTTCATTAAATATAAGAATTTTACACTTTACAAATCCTAAATTGCGGAGTATTACACTAGTGGTTGACTCAATTACCCTTCAAGAGAGGTGTTAACCCTAACTAATCACTACCCATTGACTATAATTGTTTATTACCCAATGCTTGACCAAACAGTATAGGTCTCCACATTTAAAGTTACCTCCCAATAGTAGTTGTACATGGTTTGCATGTTTGACCCATTTATCCCTACCAAAATATTCAAAGCCTTAGACTAACCTATAATTAAAACCTTTGGACCTTCATCCTCTCATCAACATTGAAATCAATATAAAAAATACCAAGCCAAAGTAGTGTCTATAATACTTATCCATTGTAGACATATTATAGCTTAGCACCATGAACTCACCATACTTTGCCAACCTCATGCAAGTGAGGTAGAAGAAAGCCATAAGCATATCTAGAAACTTCTCTAACTAATATAGAGGGACCCCTCTAGCACTCACTAGTATGAACTCACAAATAGAACACTTTAATATCCACCCTTCTACCCTCTATTCAACCACTCATAATGAAAATCATATCATAGTCTCTCATCTAGCAGTCTAAGATATCTAGGTCCTTTTAACCATTAAAGATTGGCAGGTTCTAATGGACAACCCAAAAAAGATAATCCTGTAGTTGTGGCATCGGAAATGAAGGAAGAAACAATGGATATGGAACCTCGTCATGCTAAACTTTTTACTACATGTAGATTTGCACAATCTCCATGAAACACTCAAGTTGTTGTGTTGAAGAATTTAAATTTCTAGAATACTAAGACCATGTTAGAAAATATCAAGATGTCAATCACAAAGGTAGTACACATTGAGAAGTATATAAAACATAAGGTCAAAGGTTAGATCACATATGGAAATTAATAGCTAATATCCATCCCAAACTGATGCTCACTCATGGAATAAATCAGATTCTACTAGATTGGCAAAGGCTCAACAAATTCATTTAGTAAAGTAAAATTAGAATTTAAGACTACAAGCTATGATATCAACCTATAACAACCCAAACTTTTAAGACTAATAAATATTTTTTTAAAGGCAGTGTAGAAGTGGTTGAAATCAAAATTGGGAGATATTATTAGCACAATAAACACGTGAGAGATATGATCCTCACCTAACATATGCTCTATGCAAAGAAAAATGAATGAGGCAAACAAGAAATTGCACTAAGAACTAATAGTAATGATGATGATGATGATAAGAATAACAACAATAACATGTTATGATTAAAGTGAGATAAATACAAAATCCATATGTTGGAATCAAATGCAAGAGTTAAATAACAACAAAGAACACAAAATCTTGACATAATTGGAAAAACTATGTAGGCTGATTAGCCTAATTCGTAACTAAATAAGAAATGTAGATCTCTATCACCAAGTTATGGTCAACTATTAGCGCACATCATCATCCTTGATATACTATAAATGAGTGTCATATCCCATCAAATCATCATTTATTCACTAGAATAGACATTAGATCATCACAATGATCATATAAATCTAGTATCAATATAGTTAGATACTAGTAAAACAGACTATCTCAGACATGGCAAGTGTTTATGATGCACATTCAAAATCACATGCCAACATACTATAACACATGCTTACATATAAATTATGGAGGAGATAAAACAACACATACTATTCATTAAACTCTTATAATATAAGTCATATTATTACGATTATTCATCCTTTTAGTGATCACATACTTTTATATTATTAAGATAGTATAGCAAACACACCCAATTCTCTACTACAAACAAAATTTAAGGTAACACATCATAAACTAATACGATATGAGACCCACTACATGTAGTTAAAATAAAGTAAGGATTTTTTCTTAAAGGACACCACTCCAGCGACACCATGAGTGCATATATTACTAAGACTAATACAAATGGAATAATACTCCTACTAAAATGATGAATATACAAATAAATTGAATGCTTGTAAAAGGGATATCACACTAACCTAGATTAGAGACTAATGTCACATAAGCCTTCTATTTTATTAATCCTACACCTTATTAATATGCGCATACCCTTATAAAATCCAACCAAGTGGAGGAGAAAATAGATACTAAGTGAAAATATTAAACATAAGGAACTCTAGATTATCTACCATGTGAGTTAGAGAAAAAAGATAAATCAAAATACTAACTCTATTATAAATACTTATTAAGTGATAACACATGTTACCATTGAATTCCATTTAAAAATCAAATTAGGAATTTAAGAGATAACACCATAATCAAACCAAGGGTTCAAGACACAATCACATAATTATTTGATTTAATCTTTCCTTATATTCCATTATTAAAAGCTAATATTATACATTAAATGCTAAATCTTGGGTAAAAACTATAAGGTCAAAACCCTAAAATATAATTTCATCACCTAGGGAACCAGTTGATTAGTCTAGTAAAACCAATTAACTATTTTGGGACTCAAATAGCAAACCATAAAAAGAGATAAGAAGAAACCAATTGATGGGTATAAGGGTGACTAATGAATTTGTGAATTAGTAGAACAATTTCCTTCACCAGAAGAGAGGGGATATTGGGATAAATATGAAACACTTAATTTGTCAACCAACAATAATTGACTGTTGTTTTAGGTTAAAGTACCAATTGTTTGGTTTTAGTGAGAGTTTAAGTTAATGAGTTAGTTGGTAGGCCAAACCAAGAACTTTAGCCATACTAGTTTACTATTTTAACTAGGTGAAACATTAAATAACAACATGTGATTAACCAAAATGATTTCTTACTTAACAACATAATACTAGTATGCTTCTAAATTATTAAAATAGCCATATAAATATTTGCACACCTTTAAAATATAGAATCATTCATATGGATATGAATTATTACCTTATAGCATGCTTGATTTATCAAAAATCACAAAAATGACAAAATGGCTTAAAATATGCTCATGCTTACGATTGAAATAGAATTGACACATGTGTGATGTAAAATGTACTAATATAATAAAATCATAATATACACCACAATCACTTAAACATATTAAAGATAAGATGACCTCACCTTGAAGTAAATATATTCTAGCAAGAAAACTATAAACCTTTTAGCTTCTACTAAGACCCTTGATTTAAAAAGAAATTAAAAATCAAAATAATAGATGAAGGAAAATTCTTAACTCAATGTCCTTCCAAGGACATGGTTTACTAAGATAAAAAAAAAGACTTGGATATTCAACCTTTCTTCTCACGTTAATCCTTCCTTCTTTACATGAAACAAAAGACCTAAGGTAAATATTAAGAGAAGAAAAAAAAAAAGAAAACAACTAATCAAATGATGCAATCAAGAGGCAAACCCTATGTTTTCAAGTGAAAAATAAAATAGGTAACAATTGAGGTATGCTTAATACCTAGTAGGTAAGCAAAGGAAAAGAAGAAAAAGAAAGCAATTGCTAAAGGATAAGGGTCAAAAGAATAAAAAATGATGCTAGGGGAGGGTCAGTGATCAACACGTTAAAGGGTAAAAATGATATGAAGTGTTGATTTTGGTTGAGTGTAAAGCATAATGTATGAGGGATGAGAATTATTTAGCATGGGGATAGATGGAATGAAATTAGGCCATGAAAAAGTTGAGGAATGTCAGAGGGCGTAGGGGAACATCTACATGCAACCATAGCTACTTGAAGAGATATAAAAGAAAAGGAAAGAGAGATAAAAGTGTTAAAAGTGATTTTAGTAGTTCTAAGCTAAATAAAATCATACAATGATCCAAATAATGTGAAAAATATTTCCAAAGTATAAAAATATTATTATTAGAACAAATACACTAATTAGAAGTTAAGTAAATATTTAGATGAAAAATCTAAACAAAAACTACAAAGTGTTTAGAAGTTTCACTAGAACCAATTATCTAGTTGTGAAATAATAGCCAACAAGTTTTACTAGTAAACTAATTTTTTCTAGAGTGGATGGGTTTCTTAATGACTAGTTGGCTGGTTTTGGGCCTAGATGACCAGTAGTGCCGAAACTCACTTATTCATCTATTTTTTCAGCACTTCCTATAACCAAAATAATTTTCTTTTATATCAACAAAAATTCAAATACATTCTGATGGATTTTATAATAGGTTATTACATTAAAAATGTCCACTCTAAAACTAAATTAAGGACTAACATTGAGCCTCATAAAAAAATACAAAATAATCATGTTTTTCATGATGAACATAACACAAAAGCATACACCACACATTAATTTTATTGCTAAGGGTCTTGGAGGGTTAATTTTAGCCTTATTGTCAAACATTAAGAAAAATATAATTTAGTCTAGAAAAATAATAAGAAAGATTAGGAACTCTATAATAATTAAATCATATAAAAATAAATTAAGGAGAAATAAATGTTAGATCAATATTTGAATTAGGAAGGAAGATCAAACATCAATAGTGGTGGGAGTTAATGTTGTTTGTTCAAAAATAGAGGATAAAAGAAGGTGGATGGTTTTGGTGGATAAATAAGAAGAAAATAGGAATATTAATAAAAAATCATTATGTTAGAACACTTGGTAGTTATAAAATGTAAAGAAATAAAGTGATGAAAGGGTGAGGTGGTTCCAAACCAAAAGGGAAAAGAGGTAGTGTCTCTCATTGGGTAAAAACATAAAAAGAAGTTAATGGAGAAGACTTAATAATAAAATTTTACCAACCTTATATATCTATGCAAAAGATATAACATATAAGACAACACTAAGATGATCACCACAAATGGAAAGCCAAAAAATTTTTGAGCAACAAATGAGATGTTTTGATCCATGTTAAACAAAAATGAATGGTTAGGATTGAGTCCTATATATATAGGAAAACATTTGAGGAAGAAATTTTGACTTTGATAAATTATTCTCTCTAAGAGTATATGTGCCAATCCAAAAAAAATATGAAAAATAATGGAGCAAATTTGAGTCATATTTATGTTAAAAATACTAAAATAAGATGATCCCTAGAGTTTTGTGAAATTTACATAACAATAAATGGCTTTTGGGGATAAAAACATGTAATTAAGGCATACCAAATGATAAATGGTTTATTTTTTTCAACTTGAATAGGAATTTTAAAGAATCATAAGTGACTTAAAAAATTGTGAGTATTATAGTGTAACACCCTCAATTTTTACTACAATTTTGTTTAGGTTTTGTAGATGTGAAGCACAAATTATTTTAGAAAACTAGGTTACTTTCATCTTACCAAACATAAGATAGACATTATGTTTTCTACCTCATCTTAGATATAATTTGATAGTACAAAATGAACTAAAACTTAAATATAAAAAGAAGAGGAGAAGAATACTATAATGAAGTAGAAAATTATTTAGTTTTTTATACCCAAAATATGAATCCACCTAAACCAGAGAAGATAAAGAGAATTTAAATGTTTATGAGAAACCCAAAACTTGATAAAGATGGATCTCACTCTCCATAACCTTAACATCTTTTATCAACTAAAAGATCCTATAATAAGGGTCATCTATTGGCAAACTACTTTTACCTATATAAGGTCCTCTACTTGTGGGATTGAGTAGGTGACTAAACAAACATGCATGTTAATACACTATGCATATTGAAAACTATGTTGCCTTAGCATGAAATTTAAGGCATTGAAAGACAGACGACACTATAAGGTAAGTTAAAGCATTTAAGGCATATAGACCTGGGGTTACCTTTATCCTCTGCAAGAATAACAGCTTCTCAACTACAGCCTCTCTTGGATAAAATGACTGCAAGGTTAAGGCATTGGAGTACCTTATTCCTTTCTTATGTAGGCAGATTGCAGCTCATTAAGTCAGTGCTTTTCAGTATTCAGCTCTATTTTAGCCAAATCATTCTTCTTCCAAGGAAAGTTCTCAATTGCTTTATTAGTCTTTGCAGAACTTTTCTTTGGTCTGGTAAGTTGCAGATGAAGAAGACTGCCCTAGTGGCCTGGGAGTCTTTGTGTTATCCAACAAATGAAGGGGGCCTTGGGCTGTTAAATTTGCAATTGTGGAATTTTTGTGCTTTGGGAAAGCTTCTTTGGAACATAACTGCAAAGAAGGATACTCTGTGGGTTAAATGGGTCCATTCAGTGTATATCAAACAAGCCACTTTCTGGGATTTTTACCCATCATCTTACACTTCAAGGATTTTCCTCAGGATTCTTCATATTAGACCAATGGTGAAGGAGTTCATCTTAACCTATGTAGCTAACCAGCATGAGTATTCTATTAAATTAGCTTATAAGGCCATCAGATCTTCACAAGACAAGTGTCTTTGGGCAAAGCTTATTTGGAGACCTATTTCTACTCCTAGGGTAAATTTTATTGCTTAGCTTGCATGTAGAAATCGTCTATTAACAAAAACAAGACTGCGGGAGATTGGCATGGCTGTGGATCCAAAATTCATTTTTTGTCAACAGCATGATGAGACTAGGGATCATCTCTTCTTATTCTATCCTGCTACTGCTGTCATTTGGCAGACTATTAGAAGTTTGGCTGGAAGAAGTGATCCTCTCCTAGGCTGGGATCAAGAGGTTAAGACTTTGATTACAAGAACAAGACAAACACAACAAAAGAAGTACATTTTGGGAACTCTTTTTGTTTCTTATATAGCTACTATTTGGCATGAAAGGAACATTAGAATTTTTCAGAATAAAACAAGACAACTAGGTGTTCTTTTGAGAAGTATTCTTATGCATGTATCTAGAATATTTAGCAATCATGTACATTATGCTAAGTATGGTCAGTGGCTAGACCTACTAGATGTCATTGATTACAATGCAAAGTTCTAATATCTTTTTCGATTAGTAATAAAATTCTACTTATCGAAAAAAAAGAAATATTTCTCATGCTTAGAATAAGACATAATATATACGTGTTGTGAAATAAAGGTTTGAATGAGCTCGTTTCCCTTTAAGTGAATATTATTTTACTAAAAAGATATTCTCACATCATAGGTCAAGATACATCATGTCCATCATTATCTACATTTGAGGACCTCATATTCCCACTACTTGCCCATTTATAACATTTAATGTGTAATCTCAACCATTTTGCCACTCAAGATAATTCACAACTTAGTCCATTTATGCTTCATTTATTCATAATTGAAATTTTAGATCAAAGCCTAAGACTAAGGTTAAAACATGGTTACTCATCTAATGGTAGATCAAAGGGATACCATAATAAGCCCCCTATAAATCAAGTGATTGGTCCCCAAAACTTACATAGACCGATTTGAGGCCATAAAAAGAACATAAAACATTTGAAGTAAGATAACCTATTTGTTGGGTTGATGTCATAATGGAAGCATAAAACATTTTAGATAGGACAACCCATTTGCTAGTTTTTGGAATAACTAGTTTAACAATCTAATTCGTCTTGTGCCAAGCTAGTTATCTTGTTACTTATAAAACTAAGTACATATAATTCTTAAATCAAATAACTAAAGTATTAAACCAGCTAACCGGTAAACTAGTCAACAATTTCTTATAAGTATTTGATTGGTCACCTATAATAACCAAAAACATCATTAAATTATCTAACTAGTGATTGAAGGTACCAGACTTGTAAACCATTCAATTGGTTCCTTAGAAACACAATAGACACATTCAGTTTGAGACTAGGGTAATATTTTCTACTCTATTTTAAGTATCTATCTCATGCATAAGATGATTATACTACTTCAAATTTCATACCTAGCATGTTAACTATAACATGCTTAAATATATAAACCTTCAAGAACCATGCTTCAAGATATTAAATCGATTTAGGGATAAGTGTAACACCCCCAAAATTCACTCCTAAAATTTTTTTTAAAGAATAAAGCGGAAGCTAAAATAGAATTTGGAGAATGTTACCGCCACATCTAACACAAGATAAATATCCACCATCTATCTCATGCTAGATGCAAGGTTAAAACATGTCAAATAAAATTTCAAACATCTATGCCGTGAGGATAAACTCCCACAAGGAGATATCCACAGGCAGATGGCAAGTGAATAAATTCACTAAATAAAATCATTGCTGAATGAATCAGCGAAACCTGTAAAATAAATTGGAATTTTAAAAGCTTATCAGAGTATGAAGAATTAAAAGTCAATTACAACACTCTTCAAAATTTTAATACAACACTTGAAACTTCCAAAAATAAATACAGACAAACAAGAAAAATCCTGACGGAACAAATTCCGGATTGTCTACTCTCTCAACCCAAGCCTTCCACCCAAAAACAGTATCTGATCTCAAAACCTGCACAAGAGGTCTACTCCCCACCATTAGTGGATCATCACAGGATCCATTCAACCAAGGTAGCATTAGTACGGGTCCGATACTGAGTAAATCAAGACTACCCAAATCATGGAAGGAAACATGAAACACATAAGATATGAAAGACTCTAGCTTACAATTCTCGTGCTCAATTATACATGTATTACATACAATAGAACATAGGGTCACATATTCATAATTATGAGTACATTACTAGACATGACGACACATGAGATACAAGCATCCAAGAAATCGCGATCGCATACTAAGTAACACCAATCCAATAATCTAATAATAATCATTATTACATCCGATTTTATTTATTTACGATGAGTTCAAGGACCCCACTATTCTTAAACCGGTGGAACGGTCTGAAGCACCTCTCAGGGATAACACACCCGAGCCACTATTATCATCTGGTGGAACGGATCCTACACCTCTCAAGGCAAAAAGCTCCTGAGCCACTATTCTTAACGGGTGGAACGACTTGAATTACCTCTCAGGGATAGGACACTTGATCCACTATTATTGTTTAGTGGAATGGACCCTACACCTGGTCCTGACTCACGTAATCTTCCACTTTAAATTATTAGTGTCTTATTCATTACATAACTTATATCATAACTTTATTCACATTGAGTATAGGGCCCCACAATTCTTAATCCGGTGGAACGGACTGAAGCACCTCTCAGGGATAGGACACCTGAGCCACTATTATCGTCCGGTGGAACGAACTCTACACCTCTCAAGGTAAAACACTCCTGAGTCACTATTTTGAACCGGTGGAATGGCTTGAATCACCTCTCAGGGACAGGACACCTGAGCCACTATTATCATCCGGTGGAACAGACCCTACACCTCGGCCCAACTCACGTGATCTTCGACTTTGAATTATTAGTATCTTATTCAATGATTTTAACTGACCATAAATTAGGCCCACATGAATAATTCCATGACATAAAGATACAGCATAAGATATCATATAATTTCAATCCATACTCAACCATTCTCATACTCAAATGCATATCATATTAACACACATTTGTATTGAGGCTATAAATTCGTACATATATGCAATTACCACATAGAGCACAACATATACTTGACATAATTAAATAATCGATAGGCATACTTATCACCTTCCACTTCAAGTAGACATACATCCAAATTTCACCATAAGTAAAGGTAAGTAATGACTTACATAAATTCGAAGCTAGCTAAGCAAATTGAGAAAGAGGGAGAGCTATCGAAAGCTTGACAATCCACGAGAAAGTTTTCCTAGATCGTCGATAGAAATCGGAACTAGGTTAGAAACTATCTTATCAATGAATAACTCATATATTCTAATTAAATAAATGCAAACGGACACAAACGATCGGTCTTGGAAAACGTGTCCATAACCTAGGACTCAAAAACATAGCTCTATTAAGATTTAAGAAATAAATATAAATCAAATCGGATTAACACACATATCACTTGGGACATTTCAAATTAATTTGGAAAGCCCGAGAAAGAATAATCGAATATAAGTTAATTTATTGAAAATGACTTATTAATTAGGTTTTACAACTAAATAGGTAAACCAACCATTTTCATATAACCAAATCCAAACTGATTAGATTAAAAGATAATTTAAATGATTTAAAACCCAAAGCTAGAAATCGATTAGATAAAAGACGCATAGCAAAATCAATTTTATAAAACCATCCCCGAATATTAGGGTTTTTAATGCCTAAACTACGAACCGACTAATTAACTTTTATTATCTCAAATTGATAGCTTAAGAGTATGATTGAAATAATTTTAAATAAATCTAGATAATCAATTTCAAAAAAATAATCTTTCGATTAGCCAATTCAAGATGATTCGTTTTCAAAATTAGGGTTTTAAATCCCACAACATAAACTCAGGTAATTCAAATCAATTAATTCCAATTAAAGGTATTAGCATGCAATTAGGATCATATCAACTATTTCTATAAATTTAATTTTAGAAAAAAAATTATACATATGATCAATTTCATAATTTCATTTGGAATCTAGGGTTTTAGGCCTGAAAAATACAATTTGGTTGAATTCTATTAATTTATTTAAATTAAATGTTTAGAAATGTAATTAAACATATTTTATAACATATCATATAATCAATCTCCCAAAACCAATAAAAGAAATACCCAATTCAGCATAATTAGGGTTTTTGAGCCCAGAATACACATTCGATCAATTCTTGCTAAAATATATAAATTGATGGTTCGGAAATGTAATTAAATATATTCTAATACAAATTATATAGTCAATTGAATAAAATGACGCGATTACATAATCCAATTTAGTCCCATAAGAGTTTTGACCTAAAAAGCCAATTTCGATCAATTACGCACAATTTTCCCAAATCAACTCTTCCGATATGAAATTAAATATATTTAAACAATATTATAAAATTAATTGAGCGGAACGACTCAATTATGCGACCCAATTTCGTTACACACAAATTTTGACCTAGAAATCAAATTTCAATTGATTCCGTATAAATTTCTCAAATTGACAGTTCTGACATGAAATTAGATACATTTTAAAATGAATTGTGTAATCAATTTATCCAAAATTGCCAAATCAGGCGAATTCGAAAAATTTGGGCATAACTCAGCCAAAAATCCAATTTTTCAGATGTCCAATATAAACCATACAATTAACCTGTCCAAATAAATGTTACAACACATATATACATAATCAAACAATTAATTTAGCTTATCATAAGCTAATTTATACTCAATTAATCAAATTAATGTTAGGGTTTTTGAGAAATTTATACCAAACAAAAATCAACAAATCATAGCAAGGGAAGGCCAAAGAAGATGCGCCAGAGGGCAAGGGCTACTCGCCGCCAGTCAGTGACGCTTGCCGTGGCCGGACGACAACACAACCAGTGCAGCTCGTCGCTGCTGTGGTCTACTACTGCTGCTGCTCTTGCGCTGCTTCAGTGGTTGCTACTACGGTGTCGGTTACAGGTTGTGGCTGGCAGTGGTGGTTGGAGCTGGAAGGAGCTGGGGAGAAGGAGGAGGTGAGGGAGGCTGGGACGGGAGTAGAGCGTAGGGGATTTGGGAAAAAGAAAGAGAAGAAGAGGGAGAGAAGAGAAAAGGAAAAGAAGAGGGGGGGTCGGTCGGCCGGGGTTGGTCTTTTTTTTCTTTTTTTTTTACAAATACAAGTATAAAATAAAAATACTAAATACCTAAAATTATTATCGGAAGATCTTATCTAAAAATTATTCAACGAGAATCATTTCGTAAAAATCCGAAAGCTTGAGATCGATAAAAAAGCTATATAAAGAATTTCGAAAATATTTTCAGAAGAATTTACCAACGAACACAAATATCTATATTATTTATGAAAATAAATTATAAGACCCTAGAATAATATTTAAAAACGTATAATAAAATATTTAAGTCAAATTCTAATAAACCGAGACTAATTTAAATAATTTTAAAAATCTTTTTTCCGCATATTAAAAAGCGTAAAATGGAAGAAAATTAATTTTAGAAAGAAACTCATAAATAAGCTCTGAAAACCTTTTAATTCAAAACTTCCAAAAAATATTAACAATTTCCAAAAATGAATAAATTTAAAGTCAGAAATATTTTCTACGGATAAAATCATTTAAATAAATTTAACTATTTAAACAGAAATTCTATAATTCAAATAATATATTTCGTTAATGAAATATAAGTCCAACATAAAGTTGTAATCACACGACGAAGTTATAATTGAGAACGAATCCAAAATATAAAAAAAATCAAAATATGAGAAAGAACAAGAATACATATTTTTAACCGAAAATCGAACCCATATGAATATAATCAAAACATGGTCGTGAACGAATTAATCTAGAATGTCCCACAATGATAAATATTAATTAAATTCAAATATGAAGTCGAAATCGTCGATAAATCGATAAAACGAATCAAAATTATAATAATTAAATATTTTTATCAAATTACGCTAATAAAATCATTAAACTTAATAAAATAAGATTTCAAAAATATGGGGTATTACAATAAGGGTCATACATCATACTTTAACTATTGCATAGTACAAAAGACTTCGTGTAATTTATGTTAAAAATATTTTTGGATTACCAACATTATCAAATGAAGCTTATATCATAAAACCTAGAGATAAATGTTCCTAAACATGTATGAAATATATTATTTTCATGCTTAATTACTCATATGCTTGCACACATCCCCTATAACCTGCTATATATCATATTGATTCACCAATAGCATTATATTTGCATATAACTTAATAGAACATAGTTTTTCACTGCAATTATTGAAAAAAGTGTAAGAATGATTTTCCTTAACTCTAGCAATATTACTCAAATGAAGAGCAAAGTGGATCCTTAAACTTAGAGGTTCATAACTCCTTAACAATATAAGTACCTTAAGAAACATAAAGATAGTTTCAATATTAGATAAGAACATTGCTCAAGCTTCTAAATATGAAAAACGCTATAGAAAAACTAAAATCCTCATCATTTCTTAAACCTATCCCTCTATTATTTTAGAGGAAAACAAAAGATAGTTAGGTGAAATATTAGAGAAAGAGAGAAAAGTCAGAAGATGGATATAAAAGATAGAAAAGCTCAATGTAGAGAAGAGAAGGTGAGTTGAGTGGACATATTTTCAAAACTTGGAGAAGAAAATAAGGAAAAAGAGAGAAAATATAGGTAACATTTTTAGAGTGGCTTTAGAGAATTAGTAACCATGTGAAACCCTACCCCAAAACCATAAACAAATAAGTAATGGTGCAATTTAGAGGGAAATTTTAAGCTAAAATTAGTTGATCTAAAATGGTGTGTGAGGTTGTGATTCATATTTGAGGTGTTGTGTAGTATGGAGTGGCTACATGTGGACCGATATATGAATTCAAAAAATTTAAGAGTGATCAAGAATGAAAACAACCTTACCATGGTGATGGTAATGGGAATATCATAAGACACAAAAGAAACATGAAGAAAAAGTTAAACACGGGTGTGGACATGAAGCCCCTTGTTATGGTGGTCACTAGTGCAATGTCGATGGTGATACCACCCCTTATAGTGGCTATAAGAACTGTGTTGATGGGAAATAAACACCACCTCAAAATAATTTATTTCTTCCTTATAATGGTGTTATTTTTTTCAATTAGGTCTCTATTTTTCTAGAGATATTTGAGAGAAAACTTGTATGTTGCATTATTAAATCCTAATTCCTCTTCTATTTATCTAATTCACATGTTAATATGGTCATCAAATTTTCTCCAATTATTGATCCTAATTATTTTCTTTATTAAATATTAATAAGGTGGGTGATTTAAAATTAAGCGATGAACAATCTTTAAAATCTTATCTTGAAGACTTTTATTCTTTTTATTTATTTATATATACTTTTCAAATATAGATGTTAAATTATTTGATGAAGATTTTACTATTAAGTTGTTATGATAATTGCCTGTCGATTATAAACCTTTTCGTGATACCATAGTGTGTGGTAAGAATGAGTTGTCCTTGATGATATCAGAAATACCCTACTATAATGGAAATTGATTGAAAATTAGTTGAAGGGAGGATGTTTCGGTGACTCACGTAGTCAGTGGCTTGTTACTAGAGGAAGAACTTAGTAATAGAGTCTTAGCGACAAGATAAAAATCATATTGAAGTCTAAAAATATTTTTAAACTATTTTTTTACGATGGATGTCACAATAAGGGTCATATTAAGAAGTTTATCCTGATTATTAATGTGGAGAAAAATTTGGTGATTCATTAGCCTAAAAGGATGATGTCATCATTACCTAACATAATAATTTATGGTGATGCATTAACTTCCACTAATACACAAACAAAGATAACTAATAGGTGGATCTTAGATTATGGGTAATCTTATCATATTTATTCCAACAAGAACTAGTTTCTAACTTATGAGATGACTCAAATTAGAGTAGTTATTATGGTTTACAATATTACATGCAAAGTTGTTGAGATTAGGTCTATGAAGGTAATGACACATGATGGTGCGGTGAGGACACACATGCCCATAATATTATCAAGAAATTTATTTTATTGAGCTCCTTGAATTATAATGGATATTGTAATATGATTCAGGATGGAATGATGAAGATTACTAAAAGGGCTCTTGTTATGATGATATGAAATAATTTTGAAACATTGTGTGAGCTGATTGGTTCTGTTATTGAGGATGGAGATATAATGACATATTTGAGTATACTTAAGCTAGATGCTACTAAGCTTCATCATATGTAACTAAGACATATGAGTGTCAAAGGCATGAATGAACTCTGCATTAGAGGTTGTTCGATAAATAAAACACATATACTATGGAATTTTTTAAGCATTATATATTTTGAAAAAATAAAAAGTGAGTTAGATTTTTAGTCACTAAACATAGTATAAAGGTGTCTTTTGATTATATCCATTCAAATTTGTTGGGTCCTTCAAGGGTTGATTGTCATACTTGCCTACTTTTATTAATAAATTATCAAGGACAATATGTGTTTGTTTATATAAAATAATAATGACACGTTTGGTGTTTTCAAGAAAAAAAAAAGAAAAAGAAAAAAAAACACCCTATTAGAGAAGTATAATAGAAGATATGTCATTCATCTCTAGATAAATAATGGTTTTAATTTTATAGAGTGGAGTTTTGCTAATTAGTGCGAGGAGCATGGGATGACAAGAACTATATCTATGCTAGAATACCATAGTAGAATGGGGCCATAGAGAGAAGAACATGAACATATTAGAGAAGAGTCAACATAGGTTATCACATACTGGATTAGATAAGGATTATTAAGCAAAAACAATTCACATATAATCATTTGTGCTATGTTGTCACCTAACTATTCCAATGAGTTAAAATCATATAAAGAGGTATGGTTGGGGAAACTCATTAACTAGTATCATTTTCATATTTTTTGATATAGTGTCTATAACTATGTGAATGTAGGCAGCTCAAGTATAGAGCTAAGAAGTGTATATTTATTATCCATCAAAATATATTGATAGAGTATAGGTTGTGAGATCTTATTACATTCAAATTTCTAGCTAATAGAGATGTCACCTTTAATGAATCTGCATTCCTATATTAGACCAAGTCATTCACTAATAGGTTGTATAAGGAGGTGGAGTACATGGTGCCATAGGTTAGGTGGAGGTATAGCTAGACGTAGATATGGATTATATAAACCCTTTTGATGGTAATATTATCCATGAGGTGGGTGGTTTTAAACAGTGAGTGAAATCACTAAAAAAAAAGAAGATCATTGATATCAAATGGGTGTACAGGTTCAAATAGGGAACCTTGGGAGTTTGGAGGCGGAGAATAAGAGTCATTTAGTTAGACTCGGAATTATTCAAATACCTTGTGTAAAATAATGAGGTATTTTATTTTTTGTTCATGCATACCCTGTTCATACTCTACTTATGCATGTGGTTATGTAGGATATGGAGTTGGAGTGATTGGATGGTGAATTCAAATCTATATGTTCTAACCCAATATTCTCATTATTGAAGTCAAGTATGATCTTGTGTGTTTATGAAGAATTTACTATATGGTCTTATGTAGTTGCCTAGATAATAGTATAAGAGGTTTGTTCCATTTATGATGGAGCATGGATTGTCCATAAGTGATTATGATTGATTCATATACCTAAAAATGGTTGATGATGGGGCTCTAGTGTACCTTTTGTTGTAATTTGATATTATGCTTGTGGAAACAATTGTTTGAGGTTAACAAGATAAACATATGTTGAAGAATAAGTTTGAGATGAAAGATCTTGGAGTCTCAAAAAGGGTACTTAGTATAAGGATCATTTGAGATTGTATTCAATAATGTCTTTACTTGTTAGAGGAGTAGTATGTGAACAAGGTTTTGAAGAGATTTCATATGATAGATGACAATATTCTTAGCACTACTTTAACCACTAACTTCAAACATTCTACTTTAGGTTTCCTTAAATCTAAATATGAGGAATTTATAGCCACGATTCCCTACTCCAATGTTGTGGGATGTGTGATGTATGTTACGGTTTGTACCAAGCTAGATATTGCTCAAGCTACAAGTATTGCGAATAGGTATATGCCAAATCTTGAAAAGGCTCATTGGCAAGTTATGAATTGGACTTTGAGGTACTTATTAATTAATGCGCCAACTATTTTGGAGTATGATACGTAATATTATGCATAGATTAGGTTTCTTAATAGGGATGGGGAAGAGAGCCACATCCTTATACCTAAATTGAATAAGAAAAATAATCCTTGAAACCGCCTTGACCTTAATTTTTTCTTATCATGGAATTCCCAACCCAATGTTAATAAGGATCAAATCACATCATTTGAACTGATACTCAATCTATTTCCCATCCCTCATTTATTTCCTAGCCTTGAAACCTAACTCGATTCTTGAAACTTGACCCTATCCCCAATATTTGATCCCATCTTTGATATCTATCCTATTTTATAGAATATAATTTTAATTTATATAAATATATAAAAAATATAAAAATATATTTGTGATTGGGTCGAGAATTGAAACCCCAAAATTATCCATGCCATGTCCCTAAAAAAAATTCCAAAATATTAACTTAATCCCCAAAATCTCCCTCAAACCTAAACTCAAATATAATGGGCTCTAAATCTTCATGGAGAATTATCACTCCTATTTGTTGAATTTGATTACGGTGGAGTAATTTATAATCAAAAGCATACCAGTTGTTGTGCACTTTATCTTAGTGGTTCATTGATTAACTTAAGATAATCCTTGTAAGAGGTAATTGCATTAGCTGCGGCCAAGGCTAAGTCCATGGCTATGAACTAGGCTTTTCTAAAATTTGTATAGCTTTGAGACTTAGTTTGTCTAATTAGGCTAAAACATGATGCTTGGCTTGTAGGAAAGAATAGTCAAAGTGATATCTTTCTGGTAATGAATAATAATTCTTTCCAGTATTGAATGAATCACGATGATATTATGTACTACCTTATCTAAGGTACCCTTTTTACACGCAAGGTTATATTGGAGAAGCTGTTTATTGTAAAGAATTGAGAAAATATAGTAATGAAGCCATTGATCATGAATAAATTTGAGCATTTTTGGGCTTGGTTGGTGTTCAAATGTCATTAGGGCCTTTGAGGCAAAGTATTTTTTTATGGTGATCTTTTTTTTTATGCACTAGCGTCTTCAAATATTTATCAAGGTCAAAAATTGTAAGCTTGTGATTCAAATTTGAGGTGTTTATAGCATAAAGTTTTTGTGTGTGCATTGGTAGAGGAGTTTGGAATAATTGAGGGTGAACACAACCCTAATATGGTGATACGCATGAGTAGGTCATCATATAAAGAAGAAACATGGAAGACCATTTTAATACGAGTGCTACTACACCCCCCTTTGTGGTGGCCACTACACTTGTGCTTACTAGAAATCTATAACTCCTTTAATTGGTTTATTTCAATTTTCTGTACCTAAATCCCTATATATGGTTTTCTCCATTTTTCAATGATATAATGGTGTTATTTTCTTAGTTAGTTATCTATTATTCTTGAGAGAACTTGTTTATAGAGTGATTGATTCTTGATTCATGTTGTATTTCTCTAATTCACATGCTAACATGATCATTAAAATTTTCATAATTCTTATTTCTGATTGTTTTCACTTTTAAATCTTAGAACTCTGAATTATTTTATATTAGGTGATGTGTATTCACACTAGTTGATCCCCATGGCACATGTAAAAAGTGCTTTGATTCCAAAGGTTAATTATGTTTGTTAAAGAAAAGGGGAAAGAGAAAAAAATGGAGTTGGGAAAAAAATGAGAAGCTTGGTAGATGATTTTGTAAGAAAATTTAATCAAATTTTACTCTTTCAAAGGAGCGGAGAGAAAAAGGAGTGTAAGGGGTAGTGATGCGTGCGATCAAAATTTTGATGACTATGTCACCAAAATCATATTAAAGTAAAATAATGTTTAAATTGAGGTTGGTAATAATCATAATATTGATTTTTTAACACCTTTAAGAATAATTACCTAATTATAAGATCATCTGGAAAAGATTTGAGTCAAAGTCAAAGGTGAGTACAAATTTGAAAAATGATTTTTGAACACCCCAAAGAATAAATACCCAATTGTAAGATTATTTGGAAAATATTAGAGTCAAAATAGGCACAAAAACTTTAAGGTTGAATGAAACAATTAACTAGTTTTTTAGAGATAGTAGTTGGTTTGTCCTCACAAAAAACCCAAGGATAGATAAACTAGGTGACTAGTTCAGGCTAAACATGTTAACTAATATTTATAGAAACCAAGTCTCCATTTCAAAACCCAAACATCAATAAATAAATCTGAAAATACATATACAACGTAATATTGAATCAACTTAAACACAATCAAGTATTAAAATTAACACCTATTAAAGGACCCTAAAAGCAAGGTATTACATTTAAATATCCACATGAAGAAGAGTATCCAAATAATTTAGAGGGAAAAAGTGTTTTAAATTTTTTATGAGATAAAAACCACAAAGAAAGGATAAGGTGTCTTGAATGAAATGCTTAAAAAAAGAACTGGGGTTTCAAAACTCTTACAAGATATAATAAAACATCAAACTAATGATGTTGAACATCCACTTATATAAATGATGAATAAATCTAGTTTCCATGAATAATGGGGTATTAAACCAATACCCTTTTAAAGACACTTTGTCCCCAGAGTTAACCAAATAGAACAAACCCAACCAAGCAGAAACATACACAACACCTAAACACTTCTCTTACTCCAACTATCTCCACTAACAAAAATTTATCCTTAACCCTCTCATAGAACTCAAAATCCACGACTTCAAACAAGTGCAAAAGTAACAAAGCTAAAATAATTGCTTACTTATCAACATAATTTTCAAAGATATTCCATAGAACATGCATTCACAAAACCATCACTCAACACTAATGATACTCTAAACCACAATATATAACTCAAAAGAATCAATAATCCATGAAAAGACCTCAACCATTATCAATTAACTTGATTCAACCCTCATACGTAGGAAATCATAACACTCCCAAAACATTTATCATTAATAAAAACTCTTTAGTTAATTTACTAAGAATAAAGTTACTACTTAAATACTTGATAAAGTAAGATCTAACTACTTGTATTAGCCCCTAAGAAATAAGCTAGGGCCTTCCAAAAAAAATGATCAAATAACATCACCAAACTTCAAACAATATTATTAGTCATGTCACTAAATAACATACAACAATTGGCCTTTTATAAAACCTATAACATAGCAAAATTTTGTTAACTTTTTCTTTTCAAGTGATTAACCTTTTATTTCAGACTTAACCTTAAAATTTTTACTTATTGATATCTTTGAACGCTTAAATTTGAACCCTTGTTGTTAACCCTAACCATTACTTAAACATTTCACCCTAATATTTTCTTTTATTTTACATCATCTTTCCCTCATATGCTACTTATTCTCTTATAAACTATGATTTGTTAGCAATTTAGTTTAATAAAGTAGAAATAAATCCCAACCATACCTATTCTAACACTCTACCCTTTTCCCTATCTTATTTAATGTAATCCTTCCTATCCCTTCATTTTATATGGTCCTCTAATCTTGACTCCCCTTTTATCCTATTACACTCTACTAGACCCATACACTCCATCCTTCCTATTTCATTTTCATTTTCATCTTTGGTAATTATCTCACCACAAGTTATCTCTCTCATCTCTCACATGTCTTTCTCGAATATCTTTACATTTTCCCTATCCATATGTCACACTTTTAATAGCCAAACACCACATCACAACCACAAACCTTGCATAACCTTTCTTTGCTCCTCCACACAATCACATAACCTAGCCTCATCAATATCAACATCTAATTTTGGCCACCTCTTTTTTTTATGTTTCTTCCTAATGATTTACCACCCCTTTAGTATAAGGTACTTATGTAGAAAATCCTAGGAACACTATTAGCTCTGTAGTGGTCTTCATTATTGAAGCATTCCTATAAAATTGGCCATCATGGAGACACCCTCATCATACTCTATAAACCTCTCATTCACTAGCCTTTATAGCATGACCTCCACATATTTTCCTCCCCTTATTCTATGAGGTATTCATGTCTCTTCACCCTATGCCATGTGGAAGGATCCTATTGGTTTCCCTTCTTATTGTGATTTATACATACCATTCTCCTAGTTTTTATCATTATTCCTCATATTCACCCCAAATCTCACATAAAATAGCTACTTTATCATGTCACCTTTACATTATACTTGCTTATTAGCATGAAGATCTTGCAATCTAAGCCATTATGCAATCTAAATCCCTCACATATCTCCCCACTTTACAAAATGAGAAGCTCACATTAGAAACCTTTTGTTAATTAGAGTTATAAACGTTAGTCCCTTAATAATTCTTGGGTAGTTCTTGTTTGGTTTTGATTAATTATTGATGTTGTTTTTCTATTTTTAGGTATTAGATTCTAACATAATTTTTTTGTATTATTTTAGGTGAAGAAGGGAATTAACAGTGTCGAGGTCTTAATGACTCTTCTTTTTATTTTTCTATTTTTTCTAGAAAATAGGTAACCTATATACCCTACTAAATGTATGTATATTATGTGTTTGAATACATATTTTAACATGATTATGTTGCTAGTAGATCTACCTATATTTATATTCCCACCTTGATATGTTGTATACCTTCATCAAGAAAAATTAGGGTTATGATATGAAAGACAACATGCTTTAATTATACATGTTATTAGGTATACAATAGCATGCCAGATTAGGGTTTAATAGCATGAAATACTTATGCATGTGATAATTGGTAGATTTGTGCTAGAAGCGATGCATGTTTAGGGATACTATTTGGGTTAAGGATTTTGTCTTCCCTAACCATTCACATGATTCTATTTGAGCATGATTAGTGTTAGTTTTATATTAACTTGCGTTGTATACTTAGGTAAGGGTATTCAACATTCGATCTAGATAGGAAATTTCAACTGTACGAACAAGTTTTTCTAGGTTCTAATCCAACACTAGACTTTTATTTCGGTCTCCAACCCAAGTTTTAGTCCCAAAGTTAAAAAAAAATTAGTAATTCTTCAATCAATTTTGGACTAAAGTAATTTGGTCTTCTTGTCTAACTTGAAATGTCATTAACATTTTACCTAAAACATGTATACTTTTAGTATAGAAAATATATAATTTAGCAAGTATGGTCTTAATCAGTCTTAGACCCATCCTTGATCCCAACTTTGAAAACTTCAAACTTTAATTGGTTTCAAGTCTAGTTTGGGTCCATCGAGTCTCATTCAATTTTGCACTAGTGCACACCACTATACCTATAGGTAGAGTTCATTATTAAGTATAACATGCTATTATTTTCCAATATTTATGCTTAAAATGTATTATATAATATTAAATATGAAATCATATGAGTTATTATAAGTTAGATATGTATGTTAAGGTTCTGTATGCTTATTCATGTGTAGGGGTAAAATATTCTTTTCCCATGTCTTTGAATTTATATGCATGCTAAATTATTTCAACCTATTGTATTTTAGCCTTTTCATGAGGATATTTTATTTAAAATAAATATAAGCATTTAGTTGGATAATATCATGGTAATTAAGGTTTAAGGGCATTTTTGTCATTTATGACTACACCTAAATGTGTATAGTATAACGTAGGATGGCCTTAGTATATTGTTAGATTGATCATAGTGCTAACTCTTGACTTTTATTTTGACTATTAACTTTAGAGTTGACTTGAATAATCAAAATTAAAAGAAAAATGCGTAAGTATGTTTATTATGTGATATTTTTCATTACCAAATGAGATACTAAAAGTTGAAGCGGAAGACCCCAAAATCGAGAATGACTTACTCTCTAGGGTTCCCCACCCTAGGGATAAGGTGGGAGTCCTCAATTTGATTTAGTGGGTTTGTGGGGTGCATCAATATTTTGACTAAGGTCCTATTCTATTATATAGGTTACTTAAGGGCCCTATCAGGAATATTGATACTTATAGGTTAGGTAACCTGGGTAGGAGGGTATTATATTATGTTAATAAACTCGTATGATTGGTATACTTTATATGCCTTTAGGGTAAATGGTAGAACAGGGATAGTGGGTGCTATTATGATAAGTGCACTTAATATATATATATAGGTTATCTCTTATATCCCTTTGAGTAATTAAAAAGAAAAGTAACTTGTTTTCTACATGTTGTTATGATTTAGAATGTTAATCAATATGGTTGGTTGAGAGTTACATTAGCACACTATCCTTGGGAATATGAGTTATGGTATGATTATTTTGGGAATACTAAGTATTTTTTGCTGTCTTCCTTTAGTGAAGCATCCTTGGCATTAATTTATTTATTGAGTTGTAGTATGGTTAAGTGTAATGGTATGAGAATCTTATGCTCTCAATGATATTTATGTTTCTAGCATATTTTATTATATCTTGCTATCATATGTATGTTTTGAATTATTTATACTAGTGTTTCCTTATGATACCTTCTATGTACCCCATGTAGCCTTTGCACATGAATTATTGTGTAGTGTTTTACTCAATATTATTATACTGTTAGACTCTGTTTTATGGTCTTACCACCTAATTAATGGGTAATTAGTACTTTACATGAGCATTTTTGTGGTTTCTATTAATGGCTTGTGTTGGGGTTTAAGAGTTAGGACTATTGAGTGCCCACTCTAACCTCTTTTGATTTAGATATCTCTTGGACTCTTATGTCCCCCTTATTTATGTCTTTCATTTTGTTGTTGTAACTTCTATAAGATCTTTTGATATATTAGAACAATGTAATTCTATAATATTACCCCTCATTTATTTTTTATGAATTTTATTCTTAGTTTAAGTAGAGTAATATTTTATCCATATTATTTCGTATAAGAATGGTAAAAAAAATTGAACTTATAGAAATTATGGAGGTGACAACTTATAATTTATTATTTTAGTTTCCATAATTTACTTTTTTCAAATAATTTTTCAACCTCTAAAAATCCTAATAAAGTTAATCCAAGGTTTTTTCAAATTAGAGAGAAGATTTTAAAAGACTTTAGATCTTTAAAATTAAATCTCAAAATCTCAAAATGATTTCCAAAAACTAAAATATCTGATGGTAAATTGTAACATTCCTATTTTTTTGAACAGAAACTTTCATTTTGAAAGAATATGTGGAAACTAAAACAGTAAATAGGGGGTGTAATTAGCATATCTATCATGAAGAGAGGTGTGTGTGTCTGTGCACTAAAGCTATGGTGATGCAAGGCTAAAGATGAACTACAAGCATTAATAAGATAATCCACTATAAAAGGTAAAACACTTTAAAAAGAATTAACAACACAAGGTTACAAAGCTGTATCAAAGTGGCTAAAGCCAAAAATAGAAATCCCTAAAAGGGATAAAAATCTAGATGGCTTACTGACTAACTTCAACTTAAGGTTTCTTAATTCACCCATAACCATAGAAAAAACCAAATCATGGTGTAAAGTATTGAGTAAATAAACCATAACTAAAGCAAACAACATGGTAAAAAAAAATCTTATGATGCATAAAGGTATAAAATCATGTCTAACAAGAAATTCCCATTTGATGGCATCAAGTCATAAATAAACATTAAAATTAAGTTGTACAACCATGTAGTATCACTTGCCATACCAAATAATCATTACCAACCACTAATAGATCATAGGACAATTATAGTATATATTGGTAACTATTGACTTCTTAATGAACCAATTAAAATTAAATAATAAAAATGGTGGCACATGTTGACATCTACCAATATATATATAGCATGGGTATTTCATATAACATAACTAATAATAAATCAACATAAACAAAATTAACTCTAACCTATATTCAAGGCAAACAAACTAAGAAAGCCATAGAACCACATATTCATGTGCATTTGATCAAACTAAATGTAACTTAGTCAACCCCAAGATAAAAAAAGATAAGGAAGCCACAATTGAAATTACTTCAAGATCCCACATCAAGGAAGTCACATGTTTGCTAGGTGTCTGCATAATAATAATAGTTCCAAATTGTTAAGTTCCCATACTTCCTGTAGGGTTTGTGATTTAAACTACGAAGTATAAATAGACCCATCAATCGAAGGTCCTCTTAAAATGTCTCGTCTTGGAAGCACACTCCATTCCTTGATCTATTATCAAGGAACTAACATATTATTTAACCATGGAAACTTAAACGTGAAGCCACTAACCATAACCCCACCATAACTCAAAAAATTACAACACACTATTAAGGTTAGATAAAAATTTATAATTTCAAAACTATAAATAACATCATACCAAGTTGTTGTGGGGAAGGTTGGGTCACCTATCATAACCTCAAACTTAATATCTAGAGATAAAAGACTAAGGTTAGCAGACAAGTCATAAGGTCACAACACATCAATCTCTCCTCTAAATCTATTCTTCTTTATATTAAACTAATAATTATTTTTTATAAACATGTATTGACTCAATTAACGGTCCCATTGTTAACATATGACATCCAATTATGATTCTTAACAACTTTTGACAACCTAGCATCACGATAACTGTCAACCTCGAATGGTTAAAGGTATGGCAAAATATCTAAAATCTTAACTCTTAATTACCCTATTTTAAATTATTCTCTTATAATCATTCACTCAAAGCTAAAATGTATTAAACTAGAAGCTATTTAGGGAAAACCTGGGCTCTTCTTTCATAATATTTAAACCAAATGTTCCACTAATAATACGTTAAATGATCAAATACACTAAACAACAACTTTATGATAAAAGAACACATAAGGGTTTTTTGATAAAAAAACAATATTCAAACAATATTCATGATTGAAGAAGATGTCATTTATACTAAGAAGCTTAAATCCAAAAATGGTAAAAATCTACAAGTGGGATTTATTGTTTTTATTATATTGCTATTCATAATTTATTACTATTCTAAAGGACAAAGTAAATGGTTCAAGGTTAATGGATAACCATGACTCAAAAAATGTACTAAAGACCTTTTAATGATATATATACCATTTTATTATTAAATTAACAAAAATGTGATTAAATCCATTTTTAACCCTAATAATGGTGATTAGCACTAGGGTATGTTAATTTTAACCTAGAAAACCTTGTTCATAGTTAATATTATCAAGAAAACTTATAAGAACACCTAACATTGATGAAGTTCCCAACTCAAATTAAACACCATAACATATTGATGTGTGTGGGTATATGGAATTATCAATTATGTAAACCTAAATCTCGATTATGTTATAATTAAGAAGTAGAAGATTCAAAAGTGATGTATTGATGATGAAGATATTCAAACAAGGTAGGATAATGATGATGACAATTCAAATATGGTGATTATGATTTGGTAATTAGGGCTTAATGATAGAAGGTGTCATGGGTTAGGGTTAGTTTTGGAAATTAGGATTAAGGTTTTGAATTAGGGTTTTGATCTTAGGATCTGTTTGGATGATGAATATGGAAAATAATGGCATGGGTTATGGAGTTTAGAAATATATGACTTAATCCCTAATTCACAAAAACAAAGAGATTAAGGGTTTCAAGATTAATCATTCACATAGATTCGGTTAAAATTGGGATGAACTCACATATAATTCAATACTTGCAATTTGCATTCAACTTCAATTCAATATTGATTTATCTCCAATCGTGGGTTTTATAGCTTTATATTGCTAAGATACCGATTACAAGATGCTAGCTAAAAGGTATAATTCTTTAAGAGGTACCTACCTAAAAGATACTAGAATATAGAATATGTTAAAAGATACTAGAATATAGAATATTCTTAAAAAAGTTAGATTTATTCTACTTTATTCTCTAAGCTAATTTCTAACTCTACTAATTAATTAATTAATTAAATGAACTAATACACATGTCTGAGCTGCATACTGTTTCCCCCATATGTGTAGCCATGCACTCCCTGCATACCATGCATGCTATGCACATACACGTATATGCCTGGTAGCTTGTATGGTATGTTTCATCTGTAACTCATTCTTTTATCTTCAATTTTATAGGAGATCCTTTCTAAATGAAGAACAATTAGTTCCAAAATGATAAATTCTGATTCTTGAGTATTTTCTCTTGTATCATTCTCCCCTTGTTGGCTTAAATTTGCCCTCAAATTTGCATCGCCAAAATGAGGGCTAATGTCTCCAACATTGAATTTCCTTGATACCCCACGATATGAATTTGGAAAATCTAGCTCATAAGAAATTTTCCCAAACTTTTGAAGTACTTTCAAAGGACTATCTACCCTTGGCATAAGCTTGTGTTCCCTTAGATTAGGAAATCTCTCCTTCCTCGAGTGCAAACATACCAAATCTCCCAACTGAAAAACATGTTGACTCCTATACTTATTTGCTCTTATCTTGTATACTTCATTTACCTTCTTAATATTGTGATTGATTTGTTGATGAATTTTTTTAAAGAACTCCACTCTCTCTTGTGCATCATAACTCTTCACTTCACCTTTCTTCAATAGCACCATATCAATCAACATATATGGATTAATACCATATACTATCTAGAAGGACTAGATCTTGTTTTAGTGAAATGACTTTGATTGTAAGAAAAGTCCGTATGTGCTAACTTGACAACCCAATCATTAACACTCTTACTCACTAATCCCCTTCGAAAAGTTCTTAAAGTTCTATTAGTAACTTCTATTTGTCCATCCATTTGAGGATAATGTGATGTGCTAAATAAAATCTTTGTTCTTAGCATGTGCCATAATGTCATCCAAAAATAACTTACGAACGTCACATCTCTATCCAAAACTATAGTCCTCAGAATCCTATGCAATCTCATAATCTCCTTGAAATAATAATCCACAACATGGGTAGCATCATTAGTTTTGTGACATGGAATAAAATGATCCACCTTAGAATATCAATCCAACACAACTATAATAGAATCCTTGCCTCTTTGTGTCATAGGAAATCCTAAAATAAAATCCATGCTAACACCTTCCCATGGTTGAGTCGGCATAGGTAAAGGCACATATAACCCTTTGTGGAAGAAATTCTTGCTTCTTTGGCATGTAGCACACTTAGCAACCATGGATTGTATTCCCTTTTGCGTTCATAGCCAATATAAATGTTCTTACAACAAATCTAAATTCTTGTGAACTATAATGTGTCCTACAATTCCTCCTTCATGCACCTCTTTGAATAGTAAGTCTTGAACTGAGGTCTTGGGCACACATAATTTGTTATGTTTGAATAAGAATCCATCTTGAATAACATAAGCTCTATAACTTCCTTATTTCTTTTAATCTTCAAAGATCATAGAAAAATGATCATCCATATCATGTTGACTCTTCAACATCTTGAATCCCAAAAGCTTTGCATCCATCATGGTAAGTACCATGGTCCACCTAGATAATGCATCTTCTATAACATTCTCTTTGCCATCCACATGTCTTGTATAGAATTTTTTTTTTGCAATAAGCTTGTCCACTTATCATGTCTTGGACTCACCTTCTTTTGACCATGTGGATACTTCAAACTCTTATGATTTGAGTGAAGTAAAAAAGGCTTGGGTCTGAAGTAATGGCTTCATGTCTCAAAATAATGCATAATAGTATATAATTATTTATCATAGGTCAAGTAGTTGAGTCATGCACCATTCAAATTCTCACTACAGAAAGCAATCAGTTTCCTTTCTTGTCACATGTTTCTCAAATAATTTATCAAAACAAGGTAAATATAATACCAGTGTGTTTGATAGCTTTGTCTTCAAGTCATTAAAAGCCTTTACTGCTTGATAATTCCAACAGAACTCTACTTTCTTCATCTATTATGTGATAAATGCTGCAATGGTGGAGAAGTCTTTGATGAAACACCTATAGAATGAGGCCAACCTATGGAAACTTTGGACTTTGTGGACACTAGGAGGAATAGGCCATATTTGGATTTTTTCCACCTTTGATGGATCAACTCTGATACCAACTCCACTCATAATATAACTAAAGAAAACCACCTTTTCCATCATAAAATCCTATTTCTCCAACTTACCATAGAGTTTCACCTCTCTAAGTTTGTCAAATATCCTCTTTATGTGTTTCATGTACTCAAACTCACTCTTACTATATACCAAGATATCATCAAAGTAAACAAAAATAAAGACTCCAAGGAAGGGTCTAAGTACCTTTTTCATCAATCTCATGAAATAAAATGGCACATTACATAGCCTAAATGCATCGCCAATAACTTATGCAACCCTTACTTAGTCTTGAAGGCTATCTTCCACACATCTCCTTCCCTTATTCTCATTTGATGGTAGCCACTCCTAAGATCAATCTTCGATAACACCTTTGCAGCATGTAACTCATCTCACATGTCATCCAATCTTGGCATTCAAAATCTGTACTTGTTTGTGATGTTGTTGATTGCTCTTGAATCAATACACATCCTCCACATACCATCCTTCTTAGGAACCAAAAAAGCTTACACACTACATGGACTCATACTCCCAAATATATCCTCGACCCAACATTTCTTGCATATATATCTATAGCTCCTTAGCTTCCTCTGGATTGCACCTATAAGCTAGCTTGTTTAGTAATGGGAATTCTATTATAAGATCAATAGCATGCTCAATACCTCTCAAAGGAGGTAGCCCATTTGGCAAATCATTCGGAAAAACATTGGCATACTCTCTCAACATTTGTTGCAATCTTGGATCCATATTAGCTTTCTCCCATCATTATACTTCCTTTAGCACCAATGTATAGCGTATCTTCTCATCTTTAATAGCTTCGACCATAAGGATCAAGAGCTCCATGCTACTCTTCTTTCTTCGCCTCTTACACTCAACATCTTCCTTCTTCTTTTCTTCCCTTTTTTTGTTGCATGCTCTTGATTCCTTCCCCTTTTGATTCCTCAAAATCGAATCCTCTCCATCTAGATTAGGTTTTAGCCTAATATTCTTTTGGCCCTTGTACACCATATACTCATTAAGGACTCCATTTGGCACAACCTTCCTATCAAATTGACATAGCCTCCCCAATAAAACATGACAAGTATCTATAGGTAGAATATTACATGAAACACCATAAAAATAATTTCCAATCTTAGAAGAGATAAGAGTTGGTTTGGTTACTCTTACACCTTTGTCTTTATTCAGCCATTGGAGTGAACATGGTCTTAGATGACCCATGGTCTCCAAATTAAGCTCTCCCTCCATCCTCTCACTAGCAACATTAGTGTATAAGCCACTATCAATGATGACTTCACACACTTTATCATCAAGTCTAGACTTGGCCTTGAATATCTTCTTCATTTGAATAAGTAGAGGTTATTATTGTACTTGGAGCACCCTTTACAACATGTAGCAATCCACTTGGCCCTCTTCCAAAGTTTCCTTTGAGCTATCACTTTCTTCTTCTTAGTCTTCATCAAGATCTTAATTCTCATCACAAGCCTCCATACTTTCTATCTCCATCAAATTCATTACCCTTTGGTTTAGACAATCCTTAGCAAAGTCACCATAACCTCTACACTTAAAGCATTGCTTTTTTACCTTATCAACCACTTGATCCTTGCTCTCTTCTTCATGAGTGAACTTTCTAATATTTTCTTTATTTTAGCTTGTGAAATTGGTGTCTTTAATACCCCCTTGAAAGTTGAACCATATGGAGCATTGGTTGACTTGTTTGGTTGCTTTGTTCTCTTCAACTATTTCTCAAACTTGATTGCTATCTTGGCTAGGTCTTCAAACACTTTATAAGGATACACCTGCACCTTCTCTCTGACATTCATATTTAGCCCTCCAATGAATCATCCACACCTTTGTTCTTTTCTTTCTTGGACATCATATATGAAAGTTTCCTTTCAAACTCTCAAATATATTCCTCAATTCTAAGTAACCCTTGCCTCAAAATATTCATCTTTATAAAATATTGTTTCTCATCTTCTCGAGGTACATATTTCTTATTCAAGTATTTTTTTTAATTTTTCCCATGACCTAATTCTTGATTTTCCTTCTCTTTCCCTTCTCTTTTTCAAATTACCATACCACACTCCAAAAAATGTTTTAAACTTTAATATTGCCATTTAGTACCATTTCTCATCATCAATCTCTTTATACTCAAAAATAGACTCAATAGTTTGCAACAATTTGAAAAAAGATTCCAGGTTGAGATTATCTTCAAATTGGATTCCCTTCTCCACATCATTGTAAGTTATTCTTGTGGTGTTATGTTGTCTTCCATAATTTCCCACACTCTCTTCTCCTTCTCCATTTTTTTGTGCCCTTCTCACATGGTCTGCCTCTACTTTTTCCTTTTGCTTTTGTGGCTGTACGTGTGACCCTTGAGCTTAGGAAGCTTCTATTCTTCTCACAAGTAGCTTTATCTCCTTAATTTCGTCCACCAAGACCATGAGAACATCTCTTAGTTCTTCCTCTTAGTTTGCCATCTCCTCCCTTCACCAACCAAGTGGTGCTTCTCCAAACACGCCTTCAAGTGCTTTGATTTTGGTGTCTTCTTGATGAATTCTTCGGAAAATCTTTAAAAAGAGACACGTTTTTTAAAAAATCTTGAAGTAAAGATATGTTATTGCAAGAATCTTGAGTAAAGATTGGATCTTTATCAAAAAAATAAAAACCTAAGGCTTTGATACCATAATTGATGTGTGTGGGAATTTGGAATTATCAATTATGTAAAACTAAAGCTAGATTATGTTGTAATTAAGAAGAAGAAGATTCAAAAGTGATGTATTGATGATGAAGATATTCGATCAAGGTAGGATAATTATGGTGATGATGATTCGATAATTAGGGCTTAATGTAAGAAGGTGTCGTGGGTTAGGGTTAGGGTTGGGGTTAGTTTTAAGAATTAGGATTAGGGTTTCAAATTTGGGTTTTGATTTTAGGATGTGTTTGGATGATGAATATGGCTAATAATGGAATAGGTTATGAAGCTTAGACAGATAGTATTTAATCTCTAATTCACACAGATGAAGGGATTAAGGGTTTCAAGATTAATTGTTCACATTGATTCGATTAAACTTATTATGAGCTCACATAGAATTCAATACTTGCAATTTGCATTCAACTTCAATTCAATCTTGATCTATCCCCAATTTTGGGTTCTATAGCTTTATATAGCTAAGCTACTGATTATAAGATGCTAGCTAAAAGGTATAATTCATTGAAAGATACCTAGCTAAAAGATAATAGAATATAGAATATGGTAAAAAAAATACTAGAATATAGAATATTATTCAAAAAGGTAGATTTATGCTCCCTTATTCTCTAGCTAATTTCTAAATCTACTAATTAATTAATTAAATAATTAATTAATTAAATCATCTAAGATGCACATCCAAACTGCATATTATTTCCTCCATGCACGTAGCTATGCACTCCCTGCATGCCATGCATGTCATGCACATGCACGTATACATCTAGTAGCTTATATGGTATGTTTTAACTATAACTAGCAATGTAACCATCCTTTTATCTTTATTTTTATGGGAGATCCTTTCTAAATGAATAATAATTGGTTTGATAATAATGAATACCAATTCTTTAGTGTTTGCTCCTGCATTATATATGCTTGATTCAAGATGATTTATAGATGAACTTTATCTAACACCTCTCTACCATTTACATGGTATCTCTTTATTATAATAATACAACTCAAACAATCCAAAACACCCTTTAAACTGAAATACCAAAAATAGAGTCATAAAGTCCTCAAATCTTGAATCAAATACAAACCATAGCTAGCAGATCCAAATATAAACAAGTAATGTATGAAATTATCCCTAAACATGCTAAGGGATAACAAGGATTCATTACAATTTAACCAACACCATTATAACACCAAATTAAGGTCTAAGGTAACACTTCCTGAAATAAAAAACACTATAATCATGCATTTCATGCAAAACTTGAAACATAAACATATAACACATGCCTGTTCTATTTGTTCAAGGCTTAACAGGTTTATCATTAACCTCAAGAGCTAGCACCAAGAGAAATATACGATGAAACCTAGAAAAATAACAAAATTATTATGAATTAATCTCTATAATACTTGAATCAAATAGAAATAAAGTAATGAGAGAAGAAGGTTAGAACAACACTTGAACTTGGAAGGAAAACTAATATTGAGCATTGGTGGGAGTTGATAGTGGTGGTTCAAAGATGGATGACAATGGGAGGAGGATGCTTTTTGTGATAGGGAAAGAAGGAAAGAGGAAGATGGCTAAAATAAATTTTAAGTTAGAACCCTTAGTGTTTAAGAAAACCAAATAATTAATAATTTAAGTTCCTTAATATATATTTTTTTATATAAAAGTTTAGGGAATAAAAGGTGAGGTGGTTCTAAACAAAAAAGGAAAGGGAGGAGTGTTTCTTGTTTACCTAAAACATAAAATCAAATGAATGGTGTAGTGATAAGAAAGAAATTTTGCTAACCTTACATATTTATGCAAACATCAAACAAAGAAGATAAAACCAAGATGATAACCACAAAGGGAAGAACATAAAATTCATTAGGAACAAATGAGAGGTTATCATCTATAAACAAAATATATGAAAGTTTATGAATGAGACACATAAGATTAGGATAATATTTTTGGAATAACAATTGAATGTGATGACTTTTTCTATCCAAAAGTATCAAAATTAATCAAAAAATCATATAAATTATTATGAAATATTTATAAGTCATATTTAACATAATAATACTTAAAGAATATGATCCTAGAAACACAAAATTGTGGCATAATGAATGATAAATAATGTTATTTTACAAAAAAATTGTTTGACATTTTCAAAATCCTAAGAGAATTAGAAAAATAAGAGGATCTCAAATATCTACAAGAAAGAAGACGTGAAATTGTTCAAAGATCAAAACTAGCTTAGATGTCACATTGAATATAAAACAATAAGCATGGACAAGGTGTCTTGAATGAAACACTTAAGAAATGTATATAAGGTTCAAAACTCAAAAGATGTAATAAAACATCAAGCTAAGCAAAATTAACATTTAATAACAAAGATCCTAAATAAATTGTGTTTTAAAAAATAATTAAGTTTTACAAATCAAGGCTGTTAGCTCAGATTTAGATGATATAATGTAATACCCCCAAAAAAACATAGCTGAAAATTTTTGTTTAATTAAAATATACACAAGCATAGGGGTTGCAACCATCGTGATCAGCACAAGCCTAGGCCCCATCCAGTCTCGCACCAACTATAAGGCTAAAAATAATTTCACAAGATGGTTGACACACTTAAGATAGAGAACTATAGAAATCTAAAATATTCATAGAGAGTAAGTTAGAGTATGTGATTAGAAAAGGTTAAATAGTCAAATGCCCTAAGGGGGAGAATAATGCAAACAGTAAGAAAAAAGCTAAATAAATAATTTTCTAGACTATATCACTCTTGGGACCCATGCCCAGCACCAAAAAATTGACACTCAGCCCCACCCAACGTCGCAAATGCATTATAGGCATCAAACACAATGTCTTCTACCTATACCAACTCATGAGGGACCTTTTCTCATAGAAATGAGCAACACCTAATAAATGGGTGATCAATACATTACGTACTAAGTAAGGTAACCATGCAGCTAAGGCTATACATGAAACATACATAACACAAGCAGGTAACCATGTAGATAAGCCATAAATGAAGGATAGATATTATAAGTAGTGATTCAGTCCGATTAACTTAATGATTATATCTCTAGTAAGTATTCCCATTTAACACCATTCTCTTATAACACTATACAAGTATAAGAACCCCACTATTATAGTCGGTGGATTGAAAACATCCAGGGTAGAATGCTCCTAGCCACTATTATTCACCGGTATATTGGTCTTGGTCTTTAGGGCAAAGTGCTCTTGGCCACTATTATGCTAGTGTATCGGTCTAGCCTCGACTCTTATGGTGTTCACTGTAACTAATTAATATATTTTCCATATCCTATCATAAATTAAGTTTTGGTTTATTAAGCCTAGGATAACCCCATTATTATAGCCGATGGATTGAAAACATCTAGGATAAAACACACTTGGCTATTATTATTCGTCGGTGGATCGGTCTCTAGGGCACCCTGCACTTGGCCACTATATGCCAGTGGATCGGCCTGGGCCTAGGTCAATAATCTTCCACTTTAAATGGTTAGTGTCTTATCCATGTCTTATTTAATAGATACTTTCACCCTAAACATGCATGTTCCTTGGAATATCTGCTCACATAACCCGTCTACTCCTCTTCTCATGAAAGGCCCGTCCCATATCTTCAGACTTATACACTTCCTAGTACATCTAGACATCCTTTCCTCCATTTCCTTACTTACCATGAATACCTATCTCCTATGTGTGTGGGTTAAGACCCACTTTCCTATATCTATGAGTCAACTCACTATCACCCGTAGGGTTTTCCCCGAGAAACCCTAATCTAGCCTATATGGCTTAACCTTCCTCTATCTCACATAGCCGAAGCTTTCTTGGCCCCCAAATCATCATCTCACTCGACCTATCTCCAAGCATCCCATTTTACTCCTCATTTGCAAATGTGGCGACGAAACCCTAGTTGGCTACCTCAAACCTTAACACCTCTCTTTCTCACATGTTGTCCCTCCATCACTCTCACTTATCATTCCCTCTTCCACATGACACATATTCACCCTCCATGTGACATCCTTCCGCTGTCACCCCATACTCCAATCCTTTCCATTATTTTTCCCTTCCATAATTTCCTCCACTTAGGGTTTTCCTTTCAAACCCTAGCTACGTCTCTAATGCACCCTTATACCAACCTATATACTATTTTCCACCTATTAACTCCAATCTCCCAAACAACTCTTCCCTTACCTTACTTGACCCTTAAGTCAAATTTTTCCATATAAGGATCATCCCTATGAAAAGATTATCCATCCCATGTAAACCCTAGAGTCCCCATGTAAGATTCATTTCACTCTCTTATTTTATCTATATTATCCTTTCATCTGTCCACCCATAAGTCATGAGATACTTGGGTCATTCTTACTTCCCTCTAGTCAATTCATTTCCTTTACCCCTTTCATCTTTTCACCACTACACTATATATTTTAAAACCTCCTAGCATGCAACTCCTAAAGGTCCATATCACATAAGCACCATAAAGTAAAAAATACATTATCATATTATATATGCTATAAAGAGCACACATACAACTTATTGTAGCTCCACACTTACCAAGTTATGCTACAAGTACTTAGTTCATAACCACGTAAGGTACAAAAATTTATCATCATGCATAACATATAATACATATATTAGGACTCAACCACATCCTTACCTAAAATGACACTAGGCTTAGAGCACAGTCCTACGCCTCTTTAGGGTTCAGAATTGGCTCACTTATAAGAGGGGAAACACTAGAGTCAGCTTCCCTCTTATTAATATATTTATTATTTCCTACTTACCTCTATTATGAACTAGTGTTAGGGATAATAATAGCTTTAGTAATAATTTTTGGATGATTATGAGTATCATCAATGGTATTTTTTTAATATGGTTTAAATTGGGATGAGCAAACCTAAGGGGTAAAGTTGGTATTTTATGTATAAATTATTGAACTTTAATCCTACTTTTTAGGTATGGCTTTAAAATGGTATATTGGAGTGTTATTTTAAATTTGGCGTGTTGGTGGGTCTTATACATGATGTTATGAGTTTGTAGTAAATTAGAAATATTGAGGGCATTATAGTACTTTTAACTTGTACAATATCTTCTTGTGAGCTTTAACTAAGTATTTGGTGCACATCATAGCTTAGTTATTGTTCATTCAAGTTGTTGGTGATCATTATGCTTGGAGTGATGATTCTATAGAATACATGGGGGCTCGTGTTTTTCAATTAGAGTTCTTTCGGGGTTTTTTCGGCAAGAATTTGAGAATAAATGACTTATTAATTAGGGCCCAAGTTTGCTAAGAACATTCCTTTTTTTTCAACTAAATTCATTGCTTTTATTCAAGAGTTTCATACTCATATAAAATGGTTGCAAGGAGCTGTAATCATTGTCAAACACGCTATTATCTTCTCCTCTAGTGTTCTCTTTGAAAATGAGAGAATTATTGATATATATGATTAGTTGAGAGATTTCTTATTTTTCTTTCTTATAATCATTCTATTACATATAATAAAGATCTATAATTTTTCCCAAATGTTCTAATTACTCACTTTCTAAATTGTTTCTTATGTTTCTTATTGTGAATTAAATCTAAGCCCATCTAATCTCAAATGGGTTTTTTCACACAAATTGGTATCAATGCATTGCTTTTGTGATTTATTGGAATTGGAATGGAATCCAGAATATTTGGCATTAAGAATTTTGATTATTCCATCAATTTAAGGTTATGAAAATTCAAGATATGAGAAATCTTGATTCAGATTAGATTAGAAAAGATTTTGTCTATGAAATAAAACGTGCTCCAATCGATGATAGAGGAGAAATAAAAAAGGATTGATTTGAAGTCTCTTTCAATCATATAATTGTTCTTGTTGAATGAATTCCTATAGGAATTAGCTAAATAAATAGCAACTAAAATCTTGTGGTTGGAGTTGGAGTTGTTGTATATCATTGAATCTGCCTCCGATCATCTATTATTGAAGAGTTCGCTTTATGAGCTAAAATTAGGTGAGGGTTAGTATTTAAAATCTCATTTAGATGAGTTTTATTTTATTAACATGGATTTAACAAAACACATAGATATTAAATTTTTTGATGATGAATTGGTTATTATACTTTTTTGTTCTTTTTCTACTAATTACAAATATTTTCATGAGACTATGCTATATGAAAAAGTTTAATTGGTTCATAATGATGTCAAGGCTTCTCTAATATTATTGGAACTAATTAATTATTAGTTTTCTAGATTTATTATAAGATACTCACATAATAAGGGCTTGTTGTTAATGTAGAACTCATGATTAGGGGTTTAGTGACTGTAAAAATATATGTATCAAAGTTATAGAATAAATATAGAAATTTTGTGTTATGGGTGCCGCAAGAAGAGTTATATTAGGAACTTTTATCCTAATAAGATACTCGATAGTAAGACTAGTGAGTCATCTAATGTAATGGATGTTGTTGTTATTGCCTAAATTATAGTGATGTGATGTGTTGATAACTATTGATAGATAATCCAAGATTACTAAATGGAATATCTTAGATTCTAGGTGTTTCTACAATGTTTTTTCCATTAAGAGTTAGTGTTTGACATGCATGATGACTTGAGGCGGATTTTCCCGTATGGTAATGATGTGTAAATTTGATGAGTCTAGGGTTGTGAAGGTTAGAATGGATGTTAGTATAGTAAAGACATTGCTTAATGTTCAGCATTTCTTAGAGATGACCAAGAACTTGATTTTGTTGAGCTCCTTAAATTTTAATGGGTAACATCATTTGATTGCAGATGGCATAATGAAGGTTATAAAAGGGGCTTTTATAGTGATGAAGAATAAAAGGTTTAACAAGCTATATGAGCTTGAAAGTTCCACTATAGAGGGTGCAAGTGTAGTAACATTACCAAGTGTGACCGACTCAGATGTTACAACACTTTGGAACATGATATTAAGACATTTGAGTGTCAAAGGTTTAAATTAGTGCTCCAAGAGAGCGATGTTGGATTGGCAAAGTACGAGTACTATTAAATTTTATGAGTATCATTTATTTGGCAAGCATAAGTAGGTTAACATTTTAATAGCTAAAGATTATATGAAAGCACCTATTTATTATATCTATTTAGATATATTGGGTCCAACAAAGGTAGTTTCCAAGGATGGTTCATAATACTTGCTTACTTTCATTGATAACTTATCCAGAAAGGTATGTGTTTATTTTGTTAGAATGATTTGTTTGGTGAGTTTAAACACTATAAGACCTTATTAAAGAAGAAAGCTATGATACAAGTTGTCTCTAGACTAATATTCTTGAGTTTGTGGAGTATATTTCATAGATTTGTTTATGACCATGGGATTATAAGGCACCATAGATGTGTTGGGAGACCATAAAAAAATAGGGTTATTGAGAGGGTGAACATGACCATATTAGAAGAAAAAAAACTAAATGTATGTTGTCACATGTTAGGTTAGGAAGAGAGTAATGGTATAAAGTTCTTTATATAGCTCCATACCTAGTAAGATGTTTGCCAAAATGTTCTATTGATTAAAAAATACCTGAAGAGGTATGGTTAAGTAAAGTAGTTGCTTATTTTAATTTACATATCTTTGAGTGTCCTACCTATGGAAATGTGACTGATAGGAAGCTCAAGCCTAGAATTAATAAGCATATCTTTCTTAGCTACAAATCTAGTGTGAAGGGGTTTAGGTTTGTAAGACCAAGTTGGGTACAAGTTTTTAACTAGTAGGTTTTCCACCATTAATGAGTCTTTGTTCCTCTAAAAGGCCATGCTTATTAGTAGTTTATTTATAGTGATAGATAAAGATAGAGCTTTAGGCCTAGTAAAGGTGGATATTAGTTTTGATGATAGTGAATCTTTTGATAGATCCATCAACCTCAAGGTTTGTGTCTCTAGGTAATAGTTTGAGCAAAAGGGTGTTACTCCAAAGAGAGCATGATGGGTAATGATGCCTCTTGTTAGTTATGAATTTGAGGAGTTGACAAGCTATGATTAACTAGTGTTGAGACTATTATTAGTGTGCACGAGTCAGAGTCTTAAACAAAGGGTATTATTGGTTGTAATTCTATTGTATGGTGTATTGCATTGGAGGAAGAGACGTAGTCTCTTTTGGAGAATTAGATTTGGGAACCTGTGAAGGAACATAGGAATAAGAAGATAGTTGATTGTAAGTGGGTGTAAATGTTTAAGTAGAGAGCTCAAGGGTTAAGAAACATAGATTTAATCTTGTTTAATTACACATGGGTTTAATCATATATGTAGTGTAGACTATAATAAGGAATTGTAACACCCCCAAATTTACTACTGAAAAATTTCGTTCAATTAAAAAGGTTTAGCGGAAGCAAAAAGAAAAAACCGTAAACTCGGGGGCATTACCGCCACACTTAGTACCAGATCGGTTCACTCCTACCATTCCAGTACTAAGTGCTAAGGCTAAATAAAGTTAACATGAAACACGAATCATTAATAAAACACGAGTCATACATAAATTAGAGTGCGATTTAGGATTACAAACCAAAGAGCATGTGACTAGAGCTTTTCAAACATAAAGCATAGTACAAAAAACACAACTAAAATATGATAATACAAGGTCCAATAAAAGAAACAGAGTCCGGCTGAGTTGCTCTCGATCCCCAAGTCAGGTGTAGGCTCAATGCTCAACCACACCCATTGCCTCGTAGGTGTCGTAGGCATCGAAGACATCATCCCCCACCTACACAAGCTCAGATGGGTCTTCTGCTCGTGGGAATGAGCAGTACCCATGAAACGGGTGATCAGTACGCTACGTACTGAGTAAGGTAACAGATGCGTTAAGGTCAACACATAGAGTATATAACATAAGAATGAGCATGTAGGCAACATACAATGATACATGTAATAAGGCCTAGTTACTTTTCAGGTAACTTATTCTTTATTCTCCTTAATAATATGTTCATTCCACACATACTCTTTAATAGTCCATGTGAGTGCAGGAACCCCACTATTATAGTCGGTGGACCAGAATACATACAGGACAGAACACTCCTAACCACTATTATTCGTCGGTGGACCGGTCTCCAAGGCAAAATGCTCCTGGCCACTATTATTCGTCGGTGGACCGGTCTGGCCCCGACTCACATGGTGTTTCACTATAAGTGCTTAGTGTATTTCATATGGCTTAGCTTCATTACGTTCGGTTTGTTGAGCACTGAATCCCCCACTATTATAGTCGGTGGACCAGAAATCATACAGGGCAAAATGCTCCTGGCCACTATTATTTGCCGGTGGACCGGTCTGGGCCGGGCTCAACATTCTTTCTCTTTAAGTGATTAGTATCTTATTCGTGTCTTATTCGGTAAACATTACACCCTTGACATGCATGTTCTCAACGGGCTATTTCTATCCTCTTAAGGGGGCCCGTCCCATATCTCGAGACTTCTGCACCCCTTATCATGCCCTGACATCCATTCCCCCTTACACTTACACATAATGAAAGACCAACACCTAAGAGTGTGGGTTAAGGCCTAACACCTTATGACATCAACTACACCTACTATCACCCTCTAGGGTTTTCCCTTCAAAACCCTAATTGGACCTATGTGGCCTAACTTTCTCTCACTTACACTACCTTTACTTCATTCACCGACCCACATCTTATCTTAATTAGGTCTAATCCCAAAACATATCACCTTAGCTCTCGATTTCGCATGTGACCTGAAAAACCCTAGTACCTTTCTTCTCCCACAAGTAACCTATCTCTTTTCACCCAAAATCTCTTATCTCCCATGGAACCCATACTCACTCATTATATAATAAATTCTCACTCTTAACCCGTACTCCACTCTTTCTTAATCATTTTTACTTTTGTACTTTCCAGATTACTACTTTCTCCCAAAACCCTAATCGGGTCCCTCATACATCATTACACCAACCTACGTGCTATTTTTCATCCCAAGTCTCCAATCACTCCACAACTCTCCCATTAGCTTGTTTACACCCTAAGTCCACTTTTCTCATGTAAGGATCACCCCCTGCAAGATTTATCCATCCCATGCAAACACCCAAAGTCCCCATACAAATTTTAAGATTCCCATGCATGGTTCCCATGTCTCATTCATTTTGGTCATTCCTTCCTCTTTAATTTACTCTCATGGATCATGAGGTATTTTGGTCAACCTCATATCCCCCTTAATGAACTCACTTCCCATTTCTTTCTTTTTTTCCTTTCATTCCCATATCATATTATCAATTGTCCTAGCATGCATGTCCTAGAGGGTCATATCATATCACACCATAAACACCATATATACATATCATACTCATATCATAAGAAACACATACAAACATACCTCAACTCCAAGTTGCGCTACACATAAGACAAGTTAATTACAATCATATGATACACGACATAGCATGATATATATAGCATCCAAGGAATACAAGTCACATAACACACATGGGCCTTAGCTATATCCTTACCTAAAGCGACGCCAGGCTTGGAGCACGCTCCTACAACTCCTTAGGGTTTTGGCTCGATTCACCTATAAGAGGAAAAATACTAAGGATTAGTTTCCCTCCTACCAAAAGTACCATTACTCCTTATTTTAGTCTAAGATTAGGATTATTATTATTATAGGAAGCATTATACGTGAAAACTAGAGTTTTTATCTTCAAGTTAGCCTACTAGTTATTACTAGTCAAAATATGTTGATTTTCATATTTATTGCTATATTTTTATTATTAAAATTATTAGCTTTATTCTTATAATGATAGCACTGATACTAGTTATAGCAAAATAGGTATAATAATAATAATAGTAATGCTAATGCTTATAGTGATAGAAACCCTAGCATTTTTAAGGCTAAGTTCGATTATAGTGTTAAGGTTAAAATAATAATATAATAATTGCAATACCCACAAAGTACAAATATTCCTAAAAATAATAATGATAAAAGTTATATTTTGAATAATAACAATATAAGGGCTCAAATGCTTTTGTCACAATAATAGTAACAAACTAATGACAATAATAATAGTAATAAATAATAATGATACTATAGTAATAATGTTAGTGATAAAGGTATTAGGAATAATATTAATGATATTTGAATATTAAATAGTAAAATACTAAGGTTTAAGTATTTTTCTTCTTTAAGGACAAAATGATAATACGCCAACTTCGGTTTAAATAACATTAATAATAATAAAAGTAGTAGTAGTAGTAGTAATAATAATTATAATAATTATAATAATGATGATGATAAAAATGTTAAGTATAATAATAATAACAATAACAATGATAATAGTAACCGAAATGATAATAATAATAGTATAAGGGTCCAAATATTTATATTAACAAATGAAAGTGATAATGGACAAAGTTAGTATTAATAGTATTAGCAAGGAAATAACGATAATGATAATGGTAATAAGAATAGTAATAATAACAATAATAATAAAAATAAAGTTGAGTTAAGTAGTAGTAATAATAATAATAATAATGGCATTAATAATAAAAATAATAATACTAATAGTAATAATAATAAAAATGATAATAGTAATATAAGCGTTCAAGTGTCTACCATAATAGTAAAGATAATGATAATAAGCCATATCTAGTATTAGTAATAATAGTAGGAATAATAGTGAGATTAGTAGTAGTAGTAGTAGTAGTAATAATAATAATAATAATAATAATAATAATAATAATAATAATAATAATAATAATCATAATAACAATAATAATAGTAAACGAGGAAAAGCCCTAATCATAATAACAGTAAAGTTGTAGGCCATCATTAATGATAATATTATTATTGGTTAGAAATCATAAAGTTAGGTTAAGTAGTAGTAGTAGTAATAATAATAATAATAATAATAATAATAATAGAGATAACTATATTAATACTAAAGTTGTTAATAATAATAATAATGATAGTAGTATTAGTAGTAGTAGTAGTAGTAGTAGTAGTAGTAGTAGTAATAATAATAATAATAATAATAATAATAATAATAATAATAATAATAATAATAATAATAATAATGATAACCATTTTAATGTTAAAGTTGTAGCCTTTTAATTAGTTTACCCTAGTTATAAGTATTTTCTGAAATTAGGTTAGGAAATAAGGGTGATACATAATAATAATATAAGTGATGGTAATAATAATAATAACAATAATAACCATGATAATACAACATTAATAATAATAATAGTAGTAGTAGTATTAGTAGTAGTAATATTAAGGATAATACTAGTAATATTAAATAAAATTATTAACACTTATAGAAAGTAGTTTAGGGGCTGGGGACATTGGAGCACCACCTCAGGTTAGTGGTGGAACTGGCAGCGGCGCGTGGTAGCGACGGCGGCGGCGGTGGAGGAGGAAGAGAGGGGAAATGTGGATATGTAGGCTAGGAGAGAGGAAGTGGAGGGGTTTTTGAGGTGGAGGAAGGCGCAGGAGGTGAAGAGAGGTGGAATGAAGGTGGTGTTGTAGCTGGGAGTGGCGGCGCACGGTGGTTGGTGCGGCGGCCGAAGGTGGTGGAAGGTGGTGGAAGATGGGGGAGGTAGAAGGAGAGGGAGGCTAGGGGGGATGAAGGTGTGGGAAGGTAACGGAAGGTTCCCTAGGTGTTTTAGAGGGTGGAGGAGGTGTTGCTTGCGGCGAGGGTGGCGGCGAAAGGCGGCGCAAGGGGCGGCGAGGGGCTGGAGTGGGTTGTTCGGGTTGGCAATTGTGCACGGTCGGGGAAGCATGTGCAAGGTGAGATGGGGGATGACGATGGCTTGGTTTTGTAGATGGAGGTGCGGGGAAGGTTTTGGTGGGCGGATTTTACGACAGCGGTAGCTGACGGTGGTGGAATAAGTGTCTGTTTGGGTGGCGGCGAAAAAATGGGGTTCCTGGGCTGCGGAGAAAGGAGATCGACCTAGGCTGCTAATGGAGGGTATTTATAGGCTAATTGAAGGGGGAACCGACGAAGGGGAAGAGTATAAGCGGGGAGTGTGGTATGACCACCGGCCGGTGGTGGCAGGCAGTGCAGTCCTACCATAGCAGATTGGGTCGGGGAGGGGGAGAGAAAAGGAAAGAGATGGGTACGCGGGGAGGGGAGAGATGGGCTTGGTCGGGGTTGAAAAAGGGAAGAAAATGACAGGGAGAGGGATAGGTGAGGACGACTGGTTGTTGGCTGGTCTTAGCCAGCCGTTGGGTGTAGGGTCAGGGTCGCGGCTTGGGCTGGTGGTTGGGCCTGGCATGCGCGGGACGGGGAGGAAAAGGAATTTTGGGCTGTGGGCTGGCCCAAACCGGGGGAAAATGGGAAAGAAGGAAGAGAGGAGAAAGGACAGAGAAAAAAAGAGAAGAAAAAAAAAGAAAATAGATAGAATAACTTATGAAAATTAGGTTGTAGTATTTTTGTAGATAAATAAATTTTTACAATTTAACTTAAAATATTTTAATATATATATATTGGTTTAAGAGGTAAATTTTAGAAAATATTGGTTTGAAACGTTACTTGAATAAAATGAGTGTGATGAAATAGCAAATTATTTATTTTAATTTATTACACATTCACATCTAATTTTATAAACTTAAAAATTCACAAATAATTAAACTAAATAAATTTAAAAGGTAAAATCATCAAAATAATTAAATTACATAAGTTTAAAAACTAAGTTATCCCAAATAAAAGTGATTTATTAAATTATACCCTTTTTAAAAATTTGGGGGATTACAGGAATTTTCTCCTATATTTAGGCATACTTCCTTTCATACATATCTTGTAATTATGGCTATGTAATATGTTAAGTTTGAATAGTTGGATATTAAAATAGTGTTCCAAAATGGTGAGCTTGTGGAGGAGATCTACATACACTAGCTAAATGAGCTCATCGTTGAAGGCAAGAAGGGCCATATATGCTTCTTAAAGAGATTAGTATATAGTTTGGTCACCAAAAATAGTGGTATAAGAGTTCTAATTAGTTAATGATTGAGCATGTGTTCTGCATGAGTGACTACTATGTGTGTGTATACTTAAAGGAGTTTGAGAGTACATATGTAATGTATCTTTTATTGTATGTTGATGATATACTTGTAGTAAAAAAATATGTATATGATGTTAACAAGGTGAAGATAATGTGAAAGAGTGAGTTAAAGATGAAAGATCTTAGAGTTCCGAAGAAGATCCTTAACATGGTGACTATACGAGATCACAAGTAGAAGCATCTTTACTTGTCAATGGAGTAATATGTGAATAAGGTTCTATAGAGGCTTCATATGACAAACGCGGATCCAGTAAGCTCTTTGTTAGCTACTCATGTTAGATCATTTACTTTGGATTACCCTAAATAAAAATATGAAGATTTTATGGCCATAGTTTGCCACTCTAATGTTGATGATTGTATTACATACACTTGTTTTGTACTAGGACTAATATTGTTCATGCTTTTAGTTTTAGGAGTAGGTATATGGTGAATCTAAGGAAGGGTCCCTAAGAAGTAGTGAAGTAGATTCTATAAGTACTTGAAAGGTAGAATATTAGGTTATGTTTAGTGCGGGTGGTTGACTAATGTTTAAGATGAGTTTTTAAACTAAGATTATGGTGGAGACCTTGATAATAGAATGTTAACTAGTGGTTATGTTCTTTATCTTAATGTTTTAGCAATTAGCTAGAGGTATTCTTTGTAAGAGGTGAAACCCTTGTTTACTACTTATGTTGGATACATGGTTCTCACTTAGGCTTTCAAAGAAGTAGTGTCATTTAGAGGGTTTATCCATGAACTTGTATTTGATCATGGTGCTCTAACTATTTGAAGTGATTGTGCTATCATTATATGTATGAGAAAGAACCATAAATCAGTTTATTGTTAAATAAAGAACATTGATATTATGTGCCACTTCATCAAAAGTACTATTTTTGCTAGCAAAATATTGTTGGAGAAAGTGGTTACCTTGGAGAATTTATAAAATAAGTTAATGACGCTTTTGATTATAGGTATGATTAGGAATTGTTTAGAATTAATTAGTGTTCATAGGTTATATTATTTTTTGGAGAGTTAAGGGATTTTATAGAGGTGTTTTATGTTATATCACACAAATACTACATGAAGATGGAGAGTTGTGAGTTTTTCCTAGGTATTTGGTGCACACCATACTTGGAATAGGATCATTTCGGTTTCTGTAGAATATTAGCATGGGAGTGGAGATGATGTGGAAAACATGGTAGGCTTGTGTTGTGCTATATGGGCCATATTTTCTACAAAAATCATTGTTCTTTTTTTTTGGTAAGAAGTGAAGAGTACATAATTTAAGACAAGGAACTTGGTTTTTACTAAACATGGTATATGTTTTTTAGGTTCTACTAAAAATGTAAATTTACCTATAGAGTTTCATACGAATATAAAAGGGTTGTAATGACACCCTATTCTTCATTAAATGCATTGTTATCTTCTCTTCTTGTGATCTCTTTGATATTAGGAGAATTATCAGCATGTGTTATATGTTAAAAGAGTTATTGATTATTCTTCTTACAATCACACTTTCGCATGTAGTAAATGTCTCCATTTTCCCTAATTGTTATGATTCTATAATTTCTTAATTGTTTATTGTACTCTTAATTGTGAATTAGATTTAGTCTTTTCTGATCTCAAAAAACTTCTATTGTTTTTGTAGTCTTTCTTTTTCCTTTTCATTCCTTTATATGATTACAAAATGTTTTCTTTAATTAACCATAGTAGAATTCTAAGTTCTTTAAATAATAATAACAATTATTGTCATAAATTTAATAATAATTATATTTTGTGATATATTATGATTATAATATAAGTGGAAGTGTATGATAATATAAGTGAATCAAATAGTGCATTAAAAAGTGTTAATTTCTCAGCTAATGGTCTAATAAAATATTGATACTTAAAGTAGAAGATCTCATGAGTCAGGAGTAATGTGTTTTCAAGTGTTAAAGAGAAAGTAAGTTATCAATGGAAGTGTTGTAGTTTTTTTAAGATGAAAGGACCTTAATCTACTCTATGTAAGTCCAAACCACTTGCTAGTATGGGGTACAGATATTTAAAGAATAATGGTTTACTAGTGGTCGTTAGGTTTGTCTTACAGTTGATCAAAGGTGCTAAACAAACCCTAAGAGATGAATAACCCTTAAGTACTATTCAAATATCCTAAGGTGAAAGTATTACTTACACTTATCTCTTATCTGTTGGAAGAAGTGGAATGGAATTAATTCTAAGCGGGTTACTTATCTCAAGAATATTAAGTAAACAAAAATGTGTGATCACTTAAGAATGAATTCTAATATAGTTTTCTCATAAGTTTTATTGTGTCATGATTAGTTCATACATATATAGCATCTATCTTGTTAAATGATTCCTTGTGATATGCAAACCTTATTCTATTGATGTGTATTGTGAACATACTTAGTACATAGTGTGTTCATCATCCCTTATATGGGTATTATCTATTCCTCCAAGAAAATGTCACCTTATTGGTTATCATGATCTCTCCTGTCAAGACTTTTATTTCTCTTTTTCTATTATTTCCCCCCCCCTCTCTCTCTCTCTCTCTCTATATATATATATATATATATATATATATCTTTTATTTTATAATATTTTATCACTATGGGTTCAAGTAATTCTCACATCTAATCTTTGAACTTGAGTTACTTTTAGCCTTACACTTGACATAAATTGAGTATAGAAAGTATTTTTTCTATATTATATGTAACATAATACCCTAAGTTTTTTTTATTTTAGATTCCATAAACTTGTTTTTCAAAAATATTTTTTTTTGTAAAAATGAGGGTGTTACAATTTTTTTACACTAAGGCTATAAAATTGTTTTGAAACTTACAAATCCATGTTTTCTCTGCTAAAGGAACAAATCCTCCTCAATGGTACTCATACTTGTTAGCATTTCCTTTTTTAATTTATTTAGGTATATTTTGTAGAAATTCTCATGTCTTTCACCTATCCTATAATCAAATTTACAATAATACAAGTATCTTAAATTGTGCTTTAACAAGTAGATTTTTTATTCTCAATGGAATGTGGTGATGACTTACCAACCTTTGTAGTTTTATTATCTCACCTTTCTTGTTTTCACCAATTACCATAATTACACCTATGAAAGCATATAGTGAAAGAAGCTTAGCTTTATTCCTTATCGTCTATCTTAAGCTACCGTTGTTTAGAAACCACAGCTTATGTCCTCTTAGTATGTACTCCACAAATGACTAATTCCTATTTTAAGGAACCCAAATGGATTTATGTCCTACGGGTTAGTATTGTTATATGCCAATTACTTTATAATCCACTCATATCTCATATAAGAAAAAGCTTTTTCTTATGAACATTATCTTACTCAAGCATTCAAATCTAGTGTGATTGATCTTACCATCAACAATACATATTTTTTCTCGGCAAAACAAAAATACTTTCTTCTCAAAATTTCCATCCTAATAAGATTTTTCTCACTAATATAGACTAACCATTATTTGTAAGAATGATTTGTTTGTCCAACCATATTTTCACATAATCATTTTACCTTTTAGCCATCCCTAATTATCAATCAATCTTTTATCAAGTTTATCATTTCTTTAGGTTAGTTCCCCTACCTTCCTCCTAATATCATTAAGTTTGGTTTCTCCTATAGGATTTACTTCTAGTTCCTTAATCACTTCCTACTATTCTAGGATAACATTATTTAGATTTTTATTTTCGAACATGAGTAAATTCAATCTATTGCCCAACTTCTAATTTTCATCCTCAAACTTACTGTTGAATATGGTGTGATCATAGTTAGCTTCATTTAAAGAAGTATTCAGTTCCTTGCTTTTAGCATAGAATTCATAATAATTAATCAAATAATTTTAGAATCTAGCTTTTAGGAGCTCTTTCTGATTTGAGTTTTAGTTTAGTAATATTTGCCTCATCGTCTTTATCTTCTCATTCATCATTAGCTATTCTGGTTTCTTTATACATAAAGTCTCATCTGTTATCTTAGATGTTCCACCCTTCCTTTTAGTTCATTTTCTTCCTTTTGTTCTAACTAGTTTATCAATGGTTAAGAGCACACATCATCCCAATTCACCTTTTGGTGATCACTTTGTTCTTCATTTTTCACATCAATATACGACAACTACCATGGGATTCTTGTAGTCTCTTCTTATTACTTTCATCATCCCATTTATAATAGTGACTAAGTTTCTAGTTAAGCTTGTTGCAAAAGTGTCTTCAAGTACTGAAGTCAGACTTAAGAATGACTTTTTATTACCTCGGTTCCTTTGTTGATTTCTTCCTACTTTTTGACTCCTCCTATTTAAAAGAAAAAAATCCAAATGTGTAATATCCCATTGTCCCAAATCCCCAAATAACCATATATGATTAGCCTATTATTGCATCTAATATATATATATATATATATATATATATACACACACACACACACACACACACACACATCTATTCTATTATCAAGCCTCATTCCGTTCATGTAAATATATGATTATTTCTCGTCTTCATAAAATATATTTATTGCAGTTCTTCTGATTCTTGTGTTTCCACTCTTTTTGACCCCTTCAAAATTTGTGGATCTATTTGAAAAATATTTTTTAGGTCATCTAATCCATTATATTCATTCAAGTATATCATTTTAATTCTGAGTCGTTAAATTGTAGAAAAAATTCATTTACGTGATTAGATGAATTTAGCCGTTTTTGCTATTTTTAATCCATTGGTTATCAAATGAGTTCTAAGACCAAATAATTTTATATATTTGGTTCATTAAAAACATTCCGCATCAATTTGTGACAATTTTAACCCCCCGTTATTCATTTTGTGCGTTTGCTAAAAAATTCATTTCCACAACTTAGCTATTTTTATCTTTTTTGGTCATTTTTCCATTAGTTGACCTTCAAACAAACTTTGATACTCAATATTTTTATATATTTGAGTTTCTAAGATTATTCCAATCATTTTCCTAAATTTTTATGATTTGTAGAATTCAAGTGCTACTTTTCTTAATAATTGTCCATTATTATACTTTGCTGCAATTTAATTAATCAAAATAAGTTATAACCAATCCTATAACTAATATTTCAATCCTAGCTAGTCTCCTAAGCAAACCAAATTAGATTTGCAACTTGGTTACATTTCTCCCAACCAAAAAGTGTAACAAGTACCAGTATCATAATTTTATGTCATTCTCCTATACACTCAACGATAGCCTAACATCTCTCTTACACCCCTAATCATAAAAATAAAGTGAGGCCAAAGTGAAACCAAAAACTCAATCCAAATTCCTGTATACCACATCTCACATTATTTTCTCCAAATCACTCTCTCCAATCTCAAAATATACATAAAAATCATGAATTTTAGTAGAGCGCAAAGTTGATTACTTTTCAATTCGCAACAACTCATTCTCTCTCTCTCTATCTAGTTGTCCTATTCCTTTTTATTTGTTTCCTTGGAAATATTTCATTGCATATCCATATAATTTAAATCCTTGAAGTCGAGCGCCTTGAAGCTCATTCATAAAGAAACTTTTGCTTCCTGACCAACTTCATAGAATCACCAAACCTGATTTTTTTTGTGAATTCCAGCATTTACCACACATTGACCTTGCTTCCTCTACGATATATTCTTGTTATTTATTTTTCCTTGCATGCTATACCTCATCTATAAACCCTCTCTTTTTTCCTTTCCTATTTGCCTCGCCGAGATCCTTTGGAGTTTTTGTTGTAGTCATTGAGTGGGTTGCAACAGAGATTTTATACCTTTCGTCCTTTATTTTATCCTTGGTTTCCTCCCCTTGAACCTTCCAAACCTTAACTTCTCATTCCCTTGTATTTATTGCTTGTTTTGTGGTGGTTTTCAAGCCTCCTATTCAAGCGTAATCATTTATATTTCACTTCCTCCATTCCAATTCCTTTTTTTTCCCATGTTTCTTATTTATTAAACTTGGTTTATATAACTCTTTTATCTTATATTATTGAAGTTGATAAAAGTGGATTTTAGAAAGAATTACTTGATTCCATATTTTAGCTTTGCTAAGGAGTTTAGGAGTTTTGGTAACTAAACTAACCTTTACAAATAGGATTTTATGCTAGGTGTATTATATGTTCTCTTTTGTGTGGCTAGCTTTACTTTAAATATAAGTATAAACAAATATCTTGAAAAATATTGTATGACATGTGTATGTTTCTATCTTATGTGTATAAGTAAGAAAATCTAATAAGAAGATGGTTTGTGTGATTTTTTATGATTTTATGCCTGCTGGAAAGGTGATAAATATATAGTGAAGTAGGGATGAATATTCAGTTGAGTTGTGCTATACTACCAGCATAGTTGTGATGAATATGCTTGGATCCAAGTATTTTAACTCTCATCCTTATTATTTTATGTGAGCTTTGGTTGTTTTAAAATTTTCTAAGTATTTTACTGTATGCATAATAGTGTATAAAAGCGAGGTTATGAGTTTTGGATCATTTAGAGTTGAAATGAATTTTTTTAAGGTTTAGACATAATCAACCATGGGTACATTGGGTAATACATATGGTTTTTGAAACTTTTAAGTGTACCATTATATTCATTGAGTCTTTTACATAAAATTTGGTATATGATGTATTAGGATTTGACGTTGTTTAGAATAAGTTATGAATTTTAGAAATTTAAGGTAATTTTTTGTGAATAAAGGCATTTTTGTCATTACATGTAAAATTCTAAAAATTTTGAGACATAATTGAATATTATGTTAATAGAAGAATTTAAAATTTATAAGTCTAACACTTAGATGACATTGATTAGTAGACTTAGAGACCATAATTAAAATAATTCATTAAATAAGAAAAAGAGAAAGCGAAAGAGACATTTTGGGTGCATTGAGGAATCTTAATATTTTATCTCTTTTTTCTATTTATATTTCATCCTACCAAAAAAATTGGTTAATTGTAATAACTTCTAGCATGAAATACATCTCTCTTAAATTTAAGTTAAATTAGTTGATCTTATTGACCTTTTGGTCATTTATTATGTCTTTAAACTAGTTATTTAATTTATCCTTGAACCCCTAATTGACTCAATTGTTGGCTATTAATCTTTGTCTCAAATAATTTGATTTTATGTGCATTGAGAACTAATTATGTGGGGCATTTCATGGCATGAAACTTAGGCTTTAATTCCTTAACGATCTTCCTTAGGCTGTCATGCCTTAATAATATCCTTTGGGCTTTAAAGCCTTATATATTCAATTGGAATTTAATGGCATGTTAATGGGCCTTTGTTCTCTAAATTGTTCGAACCTTGATTTCTCTATGGATTAAGTGCGTAGATATTATTGGAATTTGACAAACTAATTGGTTTATGTTTAAATAAGTGATGTTGTGTGTCCTTATTCTTGTTCGACCTAAATGTTTGATAAAACATTAATCACTTAAAGTAAAAGATCTTGAGTTGGGACTTGTACCACTCAGGGTAACTATCCGAATTAGGTTTGGTAATCACTTGGTACCATTCTGATGTTTTTATTCTACGATCCCTGGTATCTTAAGAGATCCGGAGAGGCCCTTTTATACCCTATAAGTGTCTTGATATATTTAGGCCCTATAGGGGGTATGCATACTTAAGTGAATAGATATCCTATTATTTGGTTGTCTGGATATGTTTCTAGGCAGGCCAGCTAGGGTTAGTATCGTTAAAATACTAGATTAGTTTTTATAATTCCTTTGAGTCTCTGTCCTCAAGTTAATATAAAAAATTGGTTGTGATCACAATGATAAAATATAATTACCAATGGATCTCATCTAGCCATACATTCATATTACATTATTTTGTGCTCGATTGTTGAGTTTTGTGTTCTAAATTAACTCATATATGTAAGCATGCTATCATCTTATTATTATATGCTCTATTGGTTTCTTCACTTGGGCCTTGTGCATATTGATATCTCTTGAGGATAGTTATGTTACTCCGTACAAGATACATATTGATACTACACATTTGTATATGTTGTGTTGTAGGTACATGATGATGATTCTGCTAACTTTGAGGAGGTTCTTCAGGTGGAGTGATGTGGGTTTATACCGTAGAGCTAGGGTGTAAAGTTTTTTCTATATGATGTCACACATAACATGTGCCCTAGATTTTAGATATCTCTGTTGGACTTTTCTTCCTTTTTAATCCCCTTATCTCTTTTTATATATTATATTTTCTGGAGCATATGCTCCATACTCTATTATTATGTCCAAATTACTAAAGTCTTTTTCTATTTATATCTATTTCCATAAGTTTTGATTTATTTGATGTAAAGTTTTAGCCCTACACGTAGTATGAGAAAGGTATGGACTAGACTTGTGCTATGTGTGGTGGTAACACCTACGATATTATGTTAATGCTTCTGCTTAAAACAAACTTTTAGTAATAAATTTTGGGGTGTTACATGATAGTATCAAAGCCTTGGTTTTGTAAACCATGTATTTTTTTTGAAAATACAGTTTTCACCGATCCTTTATCTAGGTTAACATCCTCCTTTTATTTTAAAATCTGAGTCCTTGATATTTTCAATCTAGTTATGTGTGGAATGTGGAATGAGTAGTATTAAGTTGCCTTTGTAGGATTTATTTGATTAACCCACTACATTAGTAATATTAGAGTGTTCTCTAAGCAAAATTTTGTTTTTTACATCAAGATGGCTCAAAATGCTAGATTTTCCAGCATAGAGGAACTCTTGATTGCGATGGAGGAGAGAGATATGAATCAACCATCACCTGCTCTACCATTTTAGATCCTATTTATATTCTTGCACTAGACCCAAAGGAGGACTAGTTGCATAGGACACAATTGCAGGCACCACCAACATTCTTGGGCATTAAGGATTTGCTTGCCTTGGAGGGATGTATAAGGGAGTTTGAGAAGATCTTTGAAGCTTTAGAGTGTCCTCCTGACAAGAAGGTGATGGTTGCCTCATATTTTCTAAAGGGTCATGCTGGTGATTGGTGGCATAGTCAACAAGCGCCAAGAGCACCCATGGAGATATTGGAGTAAATGCTACAGTGGATGCATGCACATTTTTGCTCTACCCATGTTAGGTTAAAGCTATACGATCGCTTTATGGTACTTAGCTATGGTTCATCCACTATTGAGCAACATTACTTAGACTTTATGGATCTTATCCATTTTGCACTAGAGATAGATGCGAATGAGGAGAAGACGATGCATAATTTTGAGATGGGTCTGAACATTCAAATTTAGGAATTGATCTCTAGCTCTACCTTCCATAAACTATTTGAAATGTTTGATAAGGCGACTAAGGTTGTAAAGGTTGTTTAGGTTAGGAGTGGGGAGTTCTCTACAAGCAAGAGGAAGATCAAGTATCATGGATGAGATTGTAGAGTGCAACAAAATGTTGGAGGACAATTTGGTGGACATTCTAGGGGTTATATCAAGGCTCGAGGAGGCATTTTATCCATAATCTTTGTGGTGGGGATTACTCAAAGAAGGATTGTTTTGGGAGTCTAGTTTAGTGTCAGGCTTGTAGAAAGATGGGTTAACAACAATTTAAGTGTTGTAGGGTGGCCAATGGGTAGTGCAAAGTGTACCTATACCATAGAGGGGACCAAATTCAGCTCCACAACCTCAACAGAGAGTTTCTTCAACTATTAGTACTCAAAGTCGAGAGAGTAAGGGGAGAGTGCAGGATTCTCACCCTATTTTGCTAGGTAGTGGTGGTTAGATGCAAGGTTTTAGAGCTTTTTGATGTGGAAATTTGGATAGGAGCTTGAATTTCATGATTCAAATTGAGGTCTATGTTATTAAGGGTACTTTCACCATCCTTCCTTTACCTGTATATGTATTATCTGATTCTAGTGCATCGTGCTCATTCGTATCCTCTAGATTTGTTGCTAGAGTTGCCATGACTCCTACTGCTAGTATTTCCTCTACTATTACATTGCTATCTAGGGATCATATTGCTTATAGTAATCTTCACTCTAATGTGGCCTTAGTCATAGGTGGGGTAGATTTCTCCATGGACCTTATGGATTTGTAATTAGCTGATTTTGTTGTCATTGTGGGGATGGACATATTGGGGGATGTTTCAAACGATTATAGAGTATGCCCAAGAGCATGTGGTACTTAGGGGACCTCAACGTGTTAGGGTCTCTTATCAGAGATGTAGGCTTAGGCCTACAACAAAGGTTGTATCTACATTGACACTTTGTTTGATAGTGCAAACGGGTTATCACATTTACCTGTGTAGTGTTCGAGATCTGAATGTCAATGTTGCCTCATTGGATAGTATCATTGTTGCTTGAGATTTTCATGACATTTTTCTCAAAGAGATAATAGGTATGCCACTTGTCTGAGAGGTAGAGTTTACCATTAAATTAGTTCAAGGAGCAGAGCCAACGTCTAAAGCACCTTACCGAATGACACCAATAGAGATGAGGAAGTTAAAGTCACAGTTGGAGGAATTGATGATGCATGGGTATATATATCCTAGCATATCACATTAGGGAGCACCCGTATTGTTTGTAAAGAAGAAAGATGGCAGCCTTCGTTTACGTATTGACAATCATGGGTTAAATGAATCAACGGTGAAGAACTATTATCCTTTATCATAGGTAAATGATTTGTTTGATTAGCTTCGTGGTGCTGGGATCTTCTCAAATATTTATTTGAGGTCTGGATATCATCAGCTTCAGATAACAGAGGCAGATATCCCAAAGACAGCTTTTTGTATGAGGCATGGGCATTATGAGTTCAGGGTGATGCCATTTGGGCTCACCAATGCACCTACAGTTTTCATGGATTTGATGAACCATATATTTTGACTGTACTTGGATTAGTTCATGGTGGTCTTCATTGATGATTTCTAATATACTCTCGAAGTAAGGAGGGTCTTGAACAACACCTCAAGATGCTTTTGACACTTCTTGGACATCATAGACTTTCTGCCAAACTCTCTAAGTGTGAATTTTGGATGCAAGAGGTTTCCTTCCTAGGACATGTGGTATCTACGAGTGGGATTTTTGTTGATCTGGTAAAGGTTCCGATTGTTTTGGATTAGAGGGTACCTACTAATGTAACTGAAGTTCGGAGTGTTCTAGAATTGGTTGGGTATTATCATTGCTTTGTTTAGAACTTTTCAAGGATGTTTCAACCATTAACAAATTTACCAAAGAAGATGATAAGATTTCAGTGGCATAGTGGTTGTGACGAGGCATTTGAGGATTTGAAGCGTCTTCTTACCACCACACCGATTTTGACTTTGCCATTAGGTTTTGATGGATTTGAGGTTTATAGCGATGCTTTAAAGCATGGTTTAGGGTGTGCTTTTATGCAACATGGTTTAGTAGTTGCTTATGCCTAACATTAGTTGAACTAGGATGAGCAAAATTACTTGACACATGATCTTGATCTTGCAACGGTAGTCTTTGTAATGAAGATTTGGAGGCATTACTTATATGGGGTTTAGTGTAAGTTTTATACCAACCATAAGAGCCTCAAAAATATTTTCACTCTACGAGAGCTGAATATGAGGTAGAGGATATGGTTAGAGTTGGTTAAGGACTACCACCTGGAGTTGACCTACCACAAGGGTAAGGCCAATGTTGTTGCATAGGCTTTGAGTTGGAATATAACCTATTTATTAAATTTGATGGCAACCTCTTATCATTTGTGAGCGGAGACACAAGGCATAGGTATTGAGCTCATATGTCATGGTGATTTAGAGATACAGATGAGGGCCGTGAAGGTTATGCCTTCCTTGTTTGATGAGATTCAAGTTGGGCAGTCTGTTGATGTCAAGCTTGAGAGTATTCGATCAGAGATTGCGAAGGGTAGAGCTAATGGTTTTAGAATCCATGATGATGGTAGCATCCGATATAGAGGTAGGTGGTGTGTTCTGCAGAGTTATGCTAAGCTCAAATGGCGGATTTTGGAGGAGGGACATTGTACTCCTTATTCTATCCACTCTAGAGGGGATAAGCTATACAAGGACTTGAGGCAGATTTATTGGTGGGCTCGTATGAAGCAAGAGTTGGAAGACTTTGTGGTGAGATGCTTGACCTGTCAAAAGGTTAAGATCGAGCATCGAAGACCGATATATCTAGTTCAATCTTTAGATGTTCCCAAATGGAAGTGAGACTCTATCTCGATGGATTTCATATCAAGTTTATTGAGGATACATAGCGATTGTGAAATGATTTGGGTTATAGTTGATAGATTAACGAAGTCTGCAGTTTTTGTTCTAATGAAGGTTACTTGGAGTATATATTAGCTAGACACTTCTGGGGGAATTTGTAGGAGGTTATGGGCACGTAGTTGAAGATTTGTACTACTTTACACCGAGGTATTGATGGTCAGATTGAGCATACAATACATATGTTGGAGGATATGTTGTGATCATGCGCACTTGGTTTCAGGGCAATTGGGAGAATCGCTTAGATCTAATTGAGTTATCTTATAATAATAGTCATCATATGAGCATTAGGATGGCGCCGTTTGAGGCCTTGTATGGATGCAAGTCTCGAAGTCCCCTATCTTGGAGTGACATCAGTGAGACAATAGTGCAGGGATCGGATCTTATTGAGGAGACCACTCGACACATTCATTTGATTCAAGATTGGATTCGAGCAGGTCAAGATAAAAAATAGAGAGTTATGCTAACCAAAGACAGAGGTTAGATGGATATGAGGTGGGTGACCATGTTTTGTTGAGGGTCTCACCCACCAAGGGTGTTGAGAGGTTTGGGAGGAGAGGCAGGGTTAATCCACGATACATTGGTCCATTCGGGATTCTAGAAAGAGTGGGTGAGATCGCCTACCATCTAGCATTGCCTATGGAGTTAGCTCGAGTTCACAATATTTCCCACATTTCACAATTATGAAAGTATGTTGGTGATCCCTCACCCATTATCTAGCATGAAGACATCGAGCTTGATGAATCTTTTATCAACAAGGAGAGGCCATTAAGGATCCTTGACACAAAATTACGATGGAACAAATTAAGCGAGATTTTACTTGTTAAGGTTTTTTTGAGTCGCCATGGAGTTGAGGAGGCCATACGGGAGATGGAGAGAGACATGAAGGAGTCACACCCAAAGCTTTTCGTTGAAGGTGTGTTCATAGATTAAATCTCTTCTAAGGGAGTATCACCCCCTATGTCGCTAACTTTAGGTTGTTTGCCTTTATTCTTTTGTATCTTTTAAATCCATGACTTTGGGGACAAAGTCAATTTTAAGGGGGTAGCAATGTAATACCCTGTTCTCCTAAATCCTAATTACCATACATGATTCGCATATTATCAAGTCTAAAAATATATATGTACACACACACACACACACTCCACACACACACACACATGCGCGCACGCACGCAAGCACGCGCACACACACACACACACATCTATTTAATTATCAAGCCTCATTTTGTTGGTGTAAATTTTTAGACATTACGTCTATTATTTCTCTTGTGTGTGTAAAACAAATTTATTGTAATTCTTTCGATTCTTATGTTTTCAATATTTTTGGCCCGTTCAACATTCGTAGATTGATCTAAAAATATTTTTGAGTTCATCCATCCATTCTATTAATTCATGTTTCTCCCTTTCATTTTGAATTCTCAACTTCCTGAAAAATTCGTTTACATGATTAAACGATTTTAGCCGTTTTTACTATTTTTAATTCATCAGTCATCAAATGAGTTATGAGACAAAATTGTTTTGTATATTTAGTTTTATAAAAATATTCCGCATCAATGTATGACAAATTGAACCCCCGTTATTCATTTTGTGTATTTACAAAAAAATCCCTTTCTGTGACTTGCCCATTTTTGTTGTTTTTGGTCACTTTCCCATTGGTTGAGCTTTAAACCAACCCCAATACTCAATATATATATATATATATATATATATATAATTTTATAAGATTATTCCAAACATTTTCCTATATTTTTATGATTTATAGAATTCAAGTGATATTTTTCTGAATATGTGCCCATTATTAGACTATCTTGCAATTTAATTAATCAACATAAATTATAACCTATCCTTTAACTAATATTTCAATCGCAACTAGTCTCCTAAGCAAACCAAATTAGATTTGTAACTTGGTTACATTTCTCTCAACCAAAATGTGTAAATAGTTCAGGATCATGATTTTAAGACATTTTTCTTACACACTCAACCATAGCCTAACATCTCTCCTACACCCCTAATTCTAGCACTCAAGTGACGCCAATGTCAAACCAAAAACTCAATCCATACCCCTACATATTAGATGTCACTGTATTTTTTCCAAATTGTGCGTTCTAATCTCAAAACATACATAAAATCATGAATTTTAGAATAGTGCAAAGTTGATTACTTTCCAACTTGCATCAACTTGTTCTCTCTTTCTAATTATAATATTCATTTGTTTTTTGTTTCTTTGGAAAAATTACATTGCTCCATATAACTTGAATTCCTGAAATCGAGCTCCTTCAAGCTTATTCATAACCAAACTTTTGCTTCCCAACCAACCTCACGGAATCACCAAAGCTAATTTTTATGTGACTTCCAACATCTACCACCAATCGACCTTGCTTTGTCTACCATATATTCTTGTTTGGTATTTTTCCTTACATATTATACCTCATCTTGAGTCCCTACTTACTAAGTAAATTGTTCCCCTACGCTCTATTTTTTCCTCTCCTATCTACCTTGCTGAGCAATCATAGAGTTTTTGCTACAATTGTTAAGTGGGCTATAGTATAGATTTTGTGCTTTTTATCCTTTCTTTTCTCCTTGTTTCCCTCCCCTTTGACCATCCAAAACCTTAATCTATTATTCATTTGTGGTTATTAGTTATTTTGTAGTGGTTTTCTAGCCTCCCTATTCAAGAGTAATCTTTTATATTTCACTTCCTCCATGCCAATTCCTTTCTTTCCCATTTTTCTTATTAATTAAACTTTGTTTATATAACTCTTTTATCTTATATAGTTGAAGGTGAGAAAGGGGTTTTAGAGAAGGAATGGCTAGATTTCTTATTTTTTCTTTGCTAAGGAGCTTAGGGTTTATGCTAGGTGTATCATATGTTCTTTTATGTGTGCCTAGATTTATTTAATTATAAGCATGAAATAATATCTTAAAAAAATTATATGATATGTGTATGTTTCTATCTTTTGTGTATAAGCATGTAAAATCTAACGAGAAGATGGTTTGTGTGATTTTTTCATGTATTTATGCTTGCTAGAAAGGTGATGAATATTTAGTAGAGTTGTGCTGAATTTCCTACATATTGGTGAAGAATATTCTTAGATTCAAGTAGTTTATCTCTCATCCTTACTATATTACGTTAGTTTTGGTTATTTTAAATTTATCTAAGTATTTCACTGTATTTAAAATAGTGTATAGAAGCTAGGTTATGAGTTTTGGATAATTTAGAGTTGAAATAAATTTTTTTAAGGTTTAAACATATTTAACCATGGGTACCTTCGGTAATAAAGATTGGTTTTGGAAGTTTTAAGTGTATCATTGTCTTCATTGGGTCTTTTACATAAAATTTGGTATATGATATATTAGGGTTTGACGTTGTTTAGAGTGAGTTATGAATTTTAGAAGTTTAAGGTAATTTTTGGTGAATAAGGGTATTTTGGCCATTACATGTAAAATTATAAAAATTTTAAGACATAATTGAATATTATGTTAATAAAAGAGTTTAAAATGTATAAGTCTAACACTTGGGTGACATTGATAAGTACGCTTAGATACCTTAATTAAAATAATTCAATAAGTAAAAAAAAAAGTGAAATAGATTTTTTGGGTGTATTGAGGAATCTTAGTATTCTATCTTGTTGTCCTATTCATATTTCATACTAAGAAAAAAATTTGTTATTTGTAATAACTTTTAGCATGAAATACACCTCTTTTGCCATTCAGTTAAATTATTTAACATTGTTGACATATAATCATTTACTATGTATTTAGATAAGTTATTTAATTTAACCTTATAAGTGAACTCTTGTTTGATTTAAATGTTGACTATTGATCTTTGTCTCAAATGATTGGGTTTATTTCATATTGAGAGCTAATTATATTGGGTCTTTCATGGCACGAAACTTGGACTTTAATGCCTTAATGATCTTAGGCTTTCATGCCTTAATAATATCACTTGGGCTTTAATGCCTCATATATTCAATTGGAATTTAATGGCATGTTAATGGGCCTATTTGTTCTAAATTGTTTGAACCTTGACTCCTCTATGGATTAAATGCGTAGATAATATTGGAAGTTGATAAAATAATTGGTTTATGTTCAAAGAAGTGATTAAGTGATGTTCTGTGACCTTATTCTTGTTCGACCTAAATCTTTGATAAAACATTAATCACTTAAAGTGAAAGATCTTGAGTCAAGACTTGTACCTCTCAGGGTAGATATCCGAGTTAGGGTGTTTTTATTCTGTGATCTCGGGTACCTTACGAGGTCCAGAGAGACCCTTTTCTACTCTATAGGTGTTTTGATATATTTTGGTCCTATAGGAGGTATGCATACTTAAGTGACTAGGTATCCTATTATTTGGTGGTCAAGTTACATTTTTGAGCGGGTCAGCTAGGGCTAGTACCGTTTGAGTACTAGATTAGTTGTGATGGTTTCTTTGAGTCTCCATCATCAAGTTAATATAATAAATTGGTTATGATCATGATGATAAAATATAATAACCAATGGATCCCATCTACCCATATATTCATATTATATTATTTTATGCTTGATGGTTCAGTTTTGTGTTCTCAATTAATATATATATATGTAAGTGTGATATCATCTTGTTATTATATGCTCTATTGCTTTCTTTTCATGGGCCTAGTATACTATGCTATCTCTTGAGGATAGTTGTTTTCCTCAGTACAAGATGCATACTAATACTAAACATTTGTAGACGTTGTGTCACAAGTATATGATGATAATCCTACTTATTTTGAGGAGGTTCCTTAGGTGGAGTAATGTAGGTTTATACCCTCAGATTATGGCATAGAGTTATTTCTATCCGAGGTCCCACATGTTATATACCCTAGATTTTGGATATCTCTTTTGAACTCTTCATCCCTTTTTATATATTGTATTATTTGGACAAGTACCCCATACCCTATTATTATATCTAATTTATAATAGTATTTTGATATTTATATGTATATCCATAAGTTTTAATTTATTTGATGTAAAGTTTTAGCCTTATGCGTAGTACACGAAAGGTATGGACTAGACGCGTGCTATGTGTGGCGATAACGCCTACTATATTATGTTAATACTTCCTATTAAAAAAAATAGTAATAAATTTCAGGGCATTACAAAAAGATCCAAGCCTTTTATCTTCATATTAAATTCTTTCTTCACTACTTCTCACTTTTAAATTCAATCTCGTCTTACTATGGAATTATTTGGTTACATCTCTATATGCTATCATGGGTCCAGTGAGCGTTTGGAGTAAGTATTCACTAAAATTCTTAGCTTTCTATATTGATATGACATGAGAATATACTCTATAGGCAGGCATATAAGAATCTTTCTTAGCTTTTTCTCTATTTTATAAACAATCACTAAAAATGACAATTTATTGACTTTGATAATGAAATAAATTAGGATATGTTTAATAGATTCATTTAAAATCAATTTAAAGACATCATACTTTTGAACTAACATGTTAATTTTGCATTGTTTTAACTCTTACTTCTTTAATTACAAGCCTGTATCATAACCTATATTTTTTTAGTAGATTTTTATGATAATGTAGGGTTGAGTTCTTTTTCACCCATTGGGTAATTCAAGATCATCATGGAATGTTCATTCTTCAAAACAATCTTCCATTTTGATGTTTTTATTGTAATTTTCAAATGTCTTTCCATATATAACTTGTTTTGTTATGTGTGGTCCATATTTGACAACATCCTATACATGAGAGTCTTAAAACTCAATAAATTACAGCATTATATTCTTCCACAAACTATAATATTGACTATTAAGCTTAGGTAGTGTTATTGTGGAATGCCATTTCATCATACCATTAGCTTCACTCATATTCAAGTCTTTGAGATGTTATGAAACGAACCCCAAATGGAGTTTGATGAAAATTACACAATAATCGCAAAAACAACCAAACAGGGGTAGGGATAGGGTGATTGGGACCGCCCGATCTAAATCCTCAAAGCAGAGAATAACAAGGTTACCGGAAACCGACAATAAAAGATGCAAAATCATAAGAATTAAGCATATAGCTTTATTTCATATACTGAAATAGAGTCAAGCAAGTTGCCCTTTTATATCAAGATAGCAGCTTTATATAGGGTAGGAAGTAGCCAGGGTTAAAGGGAGCCGAATGTTGGACAACGCTCGAGAAGGAGGAGCGGGCAGAGTGGATTAATGGTGGGTAATCTCCATTGATGGTGGTCGAAGAAGAAGGCGGGGTTAGAGGAAGGGGAAGACCAAGGAAGGGACTGAGTTTGGTCGAGCATTGAAGGGGCATTTTAACCGGACGGGATTGAGGAAGAAGGCAGGGTTTAAGGCTGTTGGTGCATTTGGGCCTCGGTGGCAATTTATTTGGGCTAACATTATGGCAATTTATGTGGGCTGAGGTTATGGCAGGATTTAAAGGTTGATTTGGGCATTGAAGGTAGTTTAGTGGTGGATTAGGCAAGTCCCAACTTGACTAGCTACTTAATACCCTTATTACAAGATAAAACTTAATAAACAAAACAAAAATAATAATAATAGTAGAATTTTGCTAATTGGGTGATAATGCTATTATTTTTTGCTAATAATTAAAAACTTGAATATTTCTTCTCAGCAATAGAATCCTGCACCGTCTTGAATCCTTTTCCCCGCTTGCTTGGCTAGATTGTCAATTTTCTTGATTATCCTGCAAGATAATGATGCAAATATAATTAATTATTTTTAAAGGATAATTGGTGCTTTTCTTAGTAAGGGTACTAAGATTATTTGGGCTTTCATCATGTTATCTCTTCTAGAGTACCTTCTTTGATATCACTTTTAAGATTTAGCACAACAAAAATAGTTTTGAATTTGATAAAGAGGTGATGATTTGAGTTTCTAAAATTTTTACTAGTCATTAAAATTCATAAGATACTACTATAAAACCTTCTTGTTTAGTGTGAATAACCTCAATATAGAGTTCTTTTTAAAATATTATGTATGATGAAATACTTCTCAAGTGTTCCATTCCCTAATTTATATGAATTGGTTCCCTAAAGTAAATGCAATAAAGAAATTGAGGTGTAATATTACATGGTTCCATTACTTAGGATATGTTCCTCTCTTTAGTAATATACATCTATAGTCATAACTATTTCTTGTACTAAGTATGAATAGATAGTAAAACCCATTGTGTGTATGAACTCTCAAATGATGATAAACTCATTACAAGTTGTAATGTACTTCTAACTCTAGAACCTAATATAGTCACCTTTTTGAAGGTGTACAAAAACTCAATGATTATAATCTACATATGATCTCTACTCACTGATTAGTAGAAAAACATAAATTAATAAAATTGAGTGATAGTGAAATAAATCTGAATAGTAACTAAGAAACAATATTGTGAAAATATGACAATATATGAATTTCATCAAAATTTGTCAAGGATAATCATCCAACTTAACATAAAAATGTTTAAGAAAATATTTAGAGAAATATACTATATATATAATTTGAAAAATAAAACTATTTTCCCTTCTAAAAACTTAATTTCTATTTTTTTAAAACTACCTCTAACACAGGTGCAAAAGGAACTCTACATGAAAATCAAATTAAGCTTCCACTAGATATGTAAAACATAAAACACTTACAAAAATATCATATGGCCTATTGTTTCATGAGTAATTTGTTATCTTACTTATAGTATTAAGTTATAGACCCTATATTAAAAATCATGATCTCCATGCATCTTCAATTCCTCTACTGAGTTCCACTCTTTTGACCTTTAATTACTCTTTTTAAGAAACTTTAGACCTCTAAAGTTTAGCATATCAAAGAGAGAAACTTATTTGTTTGTCATTATCAAAACTAGAAAATCAATAATAGCATATTTATATTTCTCTTAAATTTTGTATAGGCTTTTAGCATCAAAATGTTTTTTTACATAAGTGGTTCCATTTAGTGTAATTTAGTTAAAATATATATTTATTTTTGTTGAAATATATTTTAATTTATATAATTATCATTGATTATTTTCCCCTCCTTTTAACTTTGAAATCTTTTCATATATATATATGCCATTTGTAATATTTTCTTTTATACTCACACTGAGTTTATGAACTCTTTTGATATAACTTTCACTAATTGTTTAAGACATAATTTCCACATCAAAGTATTCGTGTCAAATATGATATGTCATAACCCAATGGGTGACTACTTTCTTGAAATTCCTAGCCCTCACTTGTTTAATTATTGAGGTGAAAAGTTTTATCTCACTCATATATTATAATACCTCAAATTTGAACTAACCCTAATCTCAAGTAATTAATATTTTAACCAAACTATAATCTCAAAAACTTTAAACCTCTAACTATTAGGATAGGGAAGAGAGAAACTCATTTGTTTGTTAGTATTCAAATTAGAAACTCAATAATATCTTATTTTTATTTCTCTTAAATTTTTTTACGCATGTTTTTCCATTTAGTGTAATTTAGTTAAAATATATGTTTATTTTTGTTTAGCTATATTTCAATTTATATAGTTGTCAATGATTACTTTTTACCTCATTTGAACATGAAAGCCTTTTCTTATATAGGTATGCTATTTGAAGTCTTTTCTTTTATATTGACACTATGTTTATGAAATATTTTGATATAACTTGCACTAATTGCTTAAAGCATAATTTCCACATCAAATTATTAGTGTTAAATATGATATGGCATAACCCATTGGGTATCTTCTTTCTCCAAATTCCTAGCCCTCATTTTTTCAATTATTGAGGTGAAAAATTTTATGTCACTCATATATTGTAATACCCCAAATTTTAGCTAACCATAATCTTAAGTAATTATTATTTTAACTTAACACTAATCTTAAAAAACTTAATATTTTTAATTACCCTAATTCCCAAAACCTAAACCTAAATCTTAACTTAACCTTAATAATCACATCATACCCTCCCACCTTTTGCGAGATATGTCTTTTGAAAATCTTTCCCTTTCCAATTGTTCCTCACTCTCTCATATCCCACTATATCTTCATGGGTGTATGAATATATATACCCTTAGACTTCCACATTTAATACCCCCAACAACCTTCCTTTCTCCCTCTATTTTTAGTCGAAATATACACCACCAACTAGGAGCCCTTTCTCCTTCTCACCATTGCCGAAAACATCACATAAACAAGCAATGCAACTCTACACTTCTCCTATTTCATTTAGATAGCATTTCTTTTCCTTCAAAACTAGCCAAAACCATCGAAATACCCCTAACTTTTGTAAAAATTAATGAATCCCTCCATGTTCCATTTGACCAAACTCACCAAATCCACCCCATTCTTCCTCTGCTTGAGAACTAGTGATAAAAACCATTCCACCCCCATTTTACCTACCAAAACCACCATCTCCATCAATGGCCAAAATCACTAAAAAGAGTATTTGATTTGGCAAAACCATTGAAACCCCTCACTTCCCTTCAGCCAAAACCATTGAAGCCCTCTTTTACCCTTTCAGCCATTTACACTAGTCCTCACCCCCACCTTTTCCCTCCTTTTCCATTTCAAAATCCCTATAAATGGAAGTATTTTCCATTTCCCCCTTATTTTAGCACCAATAAACATTCCTTTCCCTTTTTTTGTTTATATGTTACTGAGACACCTTTGATACTTTTTCATTTAATTTTCCCTCCATTATTTATCTATTTATTACCTTAAACCTTTATTTTTATATCCCTATACTCTAATTATATTTTATCATTGTTTTCTAGGTGATGTTTTTGGAGGTACCAAAGGAGGTAAGATACAATATACATGCTTGAAGACCGATGCCCTTTTCTGGAAGGATACAAGTCATTTTAAGGGTTTATCTACTAAATTTTATATATTAATATTTATATCATCATATTTTTATTATTATGTTTTGAATTTTATGATCATTATGATTATGATTTGGTAATATGACGTTATATGGTGAAAAGTAAGGTAGTTGAATGCACTTATATGATATCGTTGCAATAGTTCTTATGTTGTAAGTCTTAAGTAATAAGCATGATATATATTATTATAATGTGTATTGAAAATGTATGGAAAGTGTTAAATAAGTATATCTGAGGTATATGGTGACATTATAGGTTGAGGATTTTAAAGTAAAGATATCAGATATATGGTTTTTAGAAAATAAAGGTGTTTCGTTATTATCAAGGGTATTTTGGTCAATATATGTTAATGTGTTTAATGGATTATAATATGCTAATAATACTAGGTGGAATTTTTGGGGTATTTATGAATGGCCTAAGTCCAAATAAAATGAGAGAATGACTTAAATAGGGAATCTTAACCCTAGGAATGAGGTGATTATTGCATGTATAAAATGTTGGATTTAGACCACGATTTTTAGTTGGGTGGTTAATATTATAATTTTAAGAATTATATTGAATTTTGTGATTATATGAATCACATGGGTAAAGTTATGAGTTAATTCTGAAATTAGGGCTTTATAAGCATCCTTAATAGTAACTCGTAAGATAGGGTTGTTATTGCATATATGAGAACTTGGAGTTAGACCTTTTTTTTGGGTATATTTATAAAAAAATATTTTTGGAATTGGTACTAAATTTAGTGGATAAATGATCCATATGGAAGAATTTATGCCTATAATGTAAAATTAGGGTTTCTTAGGGAAATTATAGACCTAATTCTTGATAAGGGCCTTGATAACTATGTGATTGTAATTTACATGTTTTAGTTATATATTGTGATTATCTATTTGCGTCCATAATTATAATATAAAAAATTATGAATAACATATTAATTATTTAAAGTGAAATATCAAGTGGGTCGAACTAAGGTGTTTTACATGTCCATTCCACCAGACGATAATAGTGGCTAATATGAACATGAATGATAATATTATTTTAATATAATTAATAAATTATTAAAATATTAATCACTTAAAGTGATATTAAGTGTGTCAGAACTGAGATCTAAGAGTTTATCCATAGGCTTAATAATAGTTGTCAAGTGTGTTTCCCTAGGAGGTGCTTTAAACCGTTCCACCATTTTATAAATAGTAGCTAGGAACGTGTTGCCCTAAGATGTATAAAGTCTATTGCACCGGCTTAATAATGATGGCGAGGAACATTTTCCCTTTGTAGGTGCTTAAGTCTATTCCATTGGATTAATAATAGTGAGGTCCTTGAACTCAACATAAATAAAATAATGTAATTTGTTATATCAAACAAAGATATTTGGAATCAACATAAATCCTACTTTTATTTATGCATTATACATGTATTCTTATTATTTAATGTTAACGTATGTAATTATTTATATTCTTCTTGAATGTATTATTACCTTACTTAGTATATAGTGTATTGATCGTCTTTTTCAAGGTTTTATTCATTCCTATGAGATGGCAATCCTATGATTTTTTGCAAGTTAATGAGTACCTAATGGATGATTTTGTTGCTTATTATGTGTGGAAGTGATATTATGTATCAAGGTTTGGTTATAGACCCATATTATTTGAATGTTACTCTTAACTCCATGGTATCTCGATTTTTAATTTTGGATATTGTAATCAAAATTAATCTCCAAATTCACATTTAACTTTATGAATTTTATTTCATTTTCTATCTATGATGTTTTACATTGTAATTATATTGCATTGTGATTAACATATAGATGGTATAGTAACCTAGACTTTTTCAATGACGACTGTAATACCCAACTAATTTGGAATTATGCTTCCACTAAAAATGAAAATTTTCAATAATAAACTTTGGGGTATAACATATATTGATTCACTTGATGTTTGTTGGTGAAAATTCAACTTTTTATTGGATAAAAGTCATTTTGACAAAGGTAGCAATGGGGAAATATCTTACATCTTTCAACATGCTATTTGATAATGTAGATAAATTTATAATCATTAATCCATAATATCTACTATTATTATCTATTAATGACCACTTTGCGGGATCAAACTTACCCAGCCAATTATAAGCACTCTTGATCAATGAGGACTTCCAACCAATCTAATTTTGAGGCTAACACTAGGTATTGATCTTTTACAACATATTGCTTGAAATTTTATCAACTTTCATAGCTATCAGAAGATTAGATTTTAAATGTCACAAATAATATCAATGCCACCTTGCAAGTTGCTAACATTATCCTTCACTTATTACACCTTTATGCTTATTCGAGATGAAACACAATTATTTACTTTGTACTACATAACATTGAATGATGTGCATGAGCCAACCCTAATTATTACCATGCTTCAAATGAAAATCAGTAAAATAAAGTGGAAATATATTATTATTTGTGTCAATACCCATTACAATTAGTAACACAATATTATTCTTACTGCATAAGGGTATCAAATCAATAGACATCATTTAAGATAATTGGTTTCTACATTATCAAATTGAAAAATACAAGGATTATCTTTATTTATTTCAAAAATTCCTCATGGAGCCAAGTAAAATACTCGATAAACTCTCCGTATAATTCATTAATTGGCTTTTATTTTCTAAACTACTACTTCTTATACAATACCTTGAATTTCCACTTCATTTTTATAATTGAAATGATAGACTTTACACTAATAGGCAACTAGGCTCTTACTAACCCTTATTTATTTTTTTGGTAATAAAAGTAGATGTTAGATTCAATTTATTAGGCTTTGGCTTCTCTTAATGACATTAGTAAGGATTATTATATGTTGTGATATTCATCCTCCTTGAACAATCCTTTTTTATATTATTCACATCCTTTAAGCACATTTCTCACAATATACTTCAAATATTACTTGTGATGATTAACTTATATTATATGGAAACTTTATCAAAAGTGAGAAACATTTAACATTGTGCACTAAATCATATTCTAAAGAAAATATTTGGTCAAATTCAAAACCTTATACAAATCTTGAAAAGCTAGAAGTTTACATTACCCACTTTTACTCTATATTAATAGTAGCTTGTTCAACATGTTTGGGATTAATAAAGTTAGGATGTAAAATTTTTCTGTCTTCTTACTCAAAATCTATATTTGATTCAGAGAACTTTACTTCTAATAACAATAGTTATTCTAACATGTTTTCTATGGAATCAAATTTAATTCTAAAATCAATTATCATATTTCTCTCATAAAAATGTTCATATTTATTTTCATTATCAAACAATATGATCAATATAGCTTTAGAAACAACACCATGTGTGGTTATAGGTGTAATTAATTTTCTTTTCATTTAAAATTCATGTTCATTTTATTTTCATTCTCTATATCCATGTTATCATCAATATGTGTAGTAAAATATTGATGTTAACTCTATCCAAAATCATGATAACTACTAATATATCCAATGTTCTATGAATAACTAGTGTAATAAATATTTGATTACTCAATGAAAAAAGTCTTGAAATAATTGAAAGCTCATGGATTCTATTATAGCTCTTAGCACTTGATCTCTATGAACATTTTACAAAACCCCTTCCTTAATGATCCTATCGGCATTTTCGATGAGTCATCACTATTTACTAGAATGAGATGTCTTCTTCTCATTATTTTATTTAGGTTAATCACAAATAATTGTAAATTTTAAGTATCCCCAACAAAATTTTTCTATATATGCACCATGGTCATTAGTTTACTAAAGATAGTGAATAATGAAACACATGTAATTTTATTTAAGCTCCTTTTAAATGTAATTTCTACAAACTCATATTTCATTGTATGATTCTAATTTAGAGTAAGTGAAATTTCCCTTGGCATATAGTGAAAGACATAAAATATTAGTGTATATTGGCTCCCTACCAAGTGTAGAAAGTACTAATTTTCCAAACACTTACAAAAGATTGATTTGAAGGGTATTTTATGTATCACACATTATACATATGATAAATCTTTCTTACTTAAAGTATTAGTAAAAGATGCATATGAATAACACATTATTTTCAATTATTTAACATAAAATCACCATTATTTTCTCTTCTTAATCATACCCATAACACTTTTACTCAACACAAAAATGATACAGTTTAATAGTTTCTTCTAGAAATTTAATAAAATTAGCATATACCATTTTTACTAGTATATTATTTGCAAGTATACCATTTTCAATTGATTAAAATAAAGGTAGTATATTATTTGTTCTTTCCAAACATAACTTCTTTAAGAAAATGTTATATAATCCTTCTAGCAACAATTATTTTCACGTTGTAAAAAATGTAGGTTACATACTCCAGCATTACACATTTACACATTTTAAAAACATAACATCAATTTTTATGAACATAATACAGTTACCATAAAAAAGAAAATTGAACATGAATTAGCACCACCATTATTTATTATACTAAAAAACATGTATTACAAAAATTGTAAACTAAAAAATATAGGTATTTTAGCAAAATCATAGCACATGAAATATAAACTATACTTAGAGATAAATTTAACCATAGTTATATATAGCACACAACATTTATAACAAAGTATAAACAATAAAAACTTTAGATTTTGCAAATATATATATATATATATTAAAATTATTAAGAGAATAGATAAATATCAAGATTTAAACATACCTTGAGGATTTCTTTAAGACCCACAATTTGAGATCTAGAGTTAGAAAGGTCCTAACTTGTAAAAAAGAAATTGGACAAATGTCAGGGAAAATCAAGATCTAATAAGAAAAGAGAAGGAATAAATGGGAGAAAAGGAAAATAATTAAAGTAAAATTTTTAATTTATGATTAGGTGTGTTCTCATTCAAGTTATTTTTAATATTAAAAATTGCCATCAGTTTATGCTAATGGAAGGGCTATTTTGATAACTTTTTGAAGAATTAGCTATTTTAATGTTTCTTAAAAGCAAAAGGGATACTTCGGCATTTGGTTCCATATCTAAGTATGACTTAATTATAATATAAACCAACAATAAGTAGAGTAACCAATCCATTGAACTTATTTATTATTTTACATTTTTTAATATATGCAATGTGGCCTCATATGTCAATTATTCATTGAAGATCGCTCAACTAAACTTATTAACAAATGAGCCAATAAAAATTAAGTCTTAATTTTAGACTCTATCAATAAATAAAATAAATTTGCGAACGAGATTCTTCAAGGCTCGTCTATAATCTTCATCAAATATGTAAATATTTATCATTATCTTCATACATATGTAAGAATCTATAGTACAATAACACAGATTGAATGGATCTAAATGAATATTAGAATTAACAAAATAATTAAACAATTGTTAATTTAATCGTACGACAAGATAATTAGGAAAAACAGAGATATTTATTCATAGAGTTGTATGATTATAAAGTGATTCAAATAATCAACCAATTGATTACACAAATTAGTAATTCTCTACCTAGGATAACACTATGAAGAAGAATGGCACGATTGGCTTGCATGACTTGGCGATTAAAGTTATATCATATCTCTTTTATATTAGATAAAACTCTATCGCATAAAACAACATATTTGATACAGTCACTAAAAAACAAAGTTTGTATTAGGAAATATGGGACTCCCGTATTAATTTTCTTACTTTCAAATTTTTACCATAAAAAAACATATTAAAACATTATGTAAATAAACAAACCTCGTATTAGTAAACATGGGGCCCCTATATTTATCACATAACTTACATTATCAACATCAAAATTCTTCATCACCTACATGAATTAAAATAATATTATTGATGCAGGAGCATCTAATGAACCTAATGATTGTCATGTTCATCTTAATTCTCAAGGTAAGGAAGAATTAGATTTCTTAATGTTGGATCCTATCATGTTAAATATTCTTGATAATTCTTATATGCTTGATATTGAAAACCATTCAAGTTGTTCTTGTAGGCATGTCACATATTTGCAAGAAAAAGATGTTAATCTACTTTAATGTGTACAAGTATTCAAAGCATGAAAGACTATGGCATACATGGGATGATACTTTACAACAAGAAGATATGGTGATGACTATCATTAGTTATATTAACTTATTGTAAACCCTAACCCTAAGTGTATTTTATGTAAGTTAGGGTTTGATAAAATTTCATGTATGTATAATAGTTAATTGTATAGCTTTGTAATAGATTTATAATATTAATCCTTAATATCATCTAACCAATGATATTATGCTTAGGATTAAATTTATATGGGATTAATTCAACCATGATTAGTGGGCTTGAATTAATGCTAAGGACCGGCTGGAGGGCTTCGAAACTCAAGCTAGAACTTCTCCCTATATATACCTTCTTGTACGCATGAATCATAAGAAGAATGAATAAGAATTTGAATAAAAGATTGAGCATAGTTATATGGCATCTATATCTCTCATTTTGAATCAACGTTGAGCAAGGAAAGTATGAGACAATTTCCTTCCTCCATTGAACTCAAACTTGGCACATTTGAACACCTAATTCAAATTTGCCGAGCACATCTACCTTTGTAACTTGATTTCTTTGACTATAATCAATCTTAATCCTTCATTTATTTTGCATAATTTTTTGGGTGAAATATTCTGCACAACAATATTCGATCCAAACTTCCTCTAATTTGATAAAAACACATCTTTTTTGGTATCAAAGCTTTGATTATTTGAAGCTATCGCAGGAACTAGCCCTTGCAGACCAGAATAATCATGTGTGTGGTCTTGCATCATGAACTCCATGATAACTCAACCTTTTCCTTGAATTTTTCTTGTAGTTCTTGATCGATGTTCTTCCAATGATCATGTTGCATTTTCCCCAACCTTTCACATAAAATACCAATAGGTTGTAGCCCACGTGCAGCAATTTCTATGTGTTGCCTTGTGTGCTACGATTTTTGTGCCTCCCCAGCACCTCATTCTTTCTTCATTATACTCTCTATTTGTGCGTGATCTAGTTTTAATCAGCCCATTTCACTTTCCATTCGTGTATCAAACAGAGAAGAACACAAAAGAGCCGAGACCTGGACACCCATCTCAGCGTCGACCGAATAAACCAAGATTACAGGCCTTCTATTTGAACCATTTCTCCTCATTTTCTCTCCAAGAACCACTCAATCCTCTCCTTCTGGATCTCCTCTACATCTTCTATGAAGCAACCAGCACGAATCTCCCACCTGAAGATGTGCATATGTTAAAGACAAAAATCGACATCCTATGATTTTATTTGGTTGAATTTTATACCATATATAGAAGACCACTTCCATCTTTGTGTGTAACTATGTGCATTGGCTGTTCTTGGGGATACAATATTTCCTTTGGGCCTAATCAAGGACTGCAGGTATTGATTGTAATTTTGATTGTGAATTAGCAATAGTTTGTGCCTTGTTCGATTGTAGGAAAAACAAGCCCAGCACCTACACTTTGTGGAATCTATTGTGTGTAACAAGAAGAGTTGTGTGTCAACCTTCACCATAGCTAGTGAAGAAGTTCATGCCCTGGTAGAGTCCATCAAGAGCCTCACCACATGCATGGATGCTCAATTTCAAACTCAAAACACACTGCAACATCAACTACAAAGTATGGAAACTAAGTTGGTCGAACAAGAGAAGCATAAGCCATGGCAAGTTTGTATGGAAACCACACATGATAGTGTGGAGGGAAGAATGAAGCCTATCTACCATGCCAAGAGAGGGTGTGGAAATTTCAATATGCATCATCATGAAGATGGAGAAGACAAGATAAGTACTTTTGGCTCAAGAAACCAAAGAAGACCACCTACATTCCAAGTAAGAAATGCATACCATGAAGATCAAGGTATTAAACTTAACCTTCTTGAATTCTACGGTGATTTGAATGTGGAGTCATTTTTTGAATAGTTGCATGCGATTGAGGCTATTTTTGAGTTTAGAGAATATGATGATGAGAGAAAATGCAAATTAGCTACTCTAAAGTTTAAAAAGTTTGCTCGAATTTGGTATGATAATTTAAAGCGAATAAGAGAAAGACAAGGGAAGTTTAAAATAAAGTCTTGAAAAAAAATAAAAAACACTTAAGAAGAAATTTGTGCCTAGATAGTATGAACAAAATATGTATGTTAAAATGACTACTCTAAGGCAAGGTTTTTTTAGTGTAGAAGAATACACTAGAGAATTTGAAAGACTAGCCCTTATTTGTGATGTTCATGAAAGAAAAGAACAAAAGTGTGCTAGGTACTTAGGTTGCTTGAATAATTTAATAAGAGACAAATTTGATATGTACTCTTATGACTCTCTTGATGACTTGATTAAATTGGCTATGAAATTTGAAAGACAAAACAATCAACTAAAGCCTATGTTAAGTCTAATGCTTTAACTTCAACTAAACCCTATTCTAATACCTTTACACCTAAATCAACATTTTCATATGATAAAAAGAATAATAGAAATGATAAAGGGAAAAATAAGGTAGGTGAAATGGCAAATAAACAATGTTTTAAATGTAAAGGATATGGAAATTTTGTTATAGATTGTCCCACATGAAATAGAAAACATGGAACCATGTAGTGACGATGATGATTTAGAAGTTGAATCTCCTTTTATTTCGTTCTCTTCTGTTTCGTGCCAAAAATTTCAGACTCTGCCACTTCCCTCTCGTACTCTCTTTCTCTTGGGAACCCTTGCACCACCGCTCCGGCTCCTCTGAATTAAGGGAAACCGTCGCACCGCCATCTCTCCACCACCCTTCTGCTATTCTTGCGAACGTAGCCAGCATTTGTACCTTCGTCATTGCCGTTCTCAACTTGTATGTCGTCGCTCCCTTTACGTATGTGTTGTTCTTCCTTCATTGCTTAATTTGTCTCTACTGATATGGATATATATATATATATATAAATGCATGCATGTTGCACCGAAGAGGTTGTGTTTGATGTGTTGTTCGACAATCTATCGTTTGATGTGTTGGTGAAAAATTTTGCTGTGGCCTTTTTTGATTGTGGTCGGTCGAGACCTTAATATATATGTATATATATATATATATATATATATAAATGTGTTTATAATCTATTTTATAAAAATATGTATTATTATTTTAAGAGAATCCACAAGCCTAAAATATATATTATTATCATAAGATATGTACGTTCTAAGTATAAAATTAAGGTGTATATATTTTTTTAGCACTCACATTATTATATATGCAGATGATCATGTGTATTTATATGCTTTTTTTAATATATATTTTGTAAGACGTGTATGTTTGCTTTTCTGTAAAATGTGTGTTTATATGTGTTCTATTATATGTATATATATTTATAATATATTTATATATAAGATGTGTATATATAATCTTAAATAATTGTGGTTAGGGTTAGGGTTGGGGTTAGGGGGAGGGTTAGTAGTGTTAGGGTTAGGGTTAGGGTTAGGTTTAGGATCATTATCTTATGTGGTTTAGTGTTATTTTACATTATAATTTATTAAGGTTAATTATTGTTAGGGTTAGGGGAGGGGAGGGGAGGGGGAGGGTTAGGATTAGGGTTAGGGTTTATCGTTTATTATACTAAATATAAACTAGGGCAATAAGGAAAAATCATAAGGATAAGGGTATTGTGCATGGGGAAAAGTTGAGGAGGTTGGTTGGGCATCGGTGTTGTGATCGATAAAAATTAAATAGAGATGAATAATTGTGTATAATAATAATAATAATAATCATATAGGATTTATTAGATTGTACTATATATATATATATTATCTTATTAATATCTACTTGATTTTACTATGCGTAGCTTGAATGATTTGATGATAGTTTGATGTTTAGCCAGTTTGTTAAATATATAACTAAATATTATGTCCTTATTTTAAATAGTTTGATGTTGTTAGGTTTACATAGTTGGTTATGATATGGTAGAATATATTTATGATTTGTCTAGCTAGTTGAAGATCAGTTTACATATTCGGTAATTTAGATCCTTTTAATTTCGAGAACAATCTTGATGATAAGATTTAGTGGTTCTCATTTGTAGGTAGTGATCAGATGACAAACCCTCCACTATATTTTCATATAGCGCCACATAGAGATGTACAGACTCATGTGATATGGTTATATGACGAGCTATGTCATTTGTACGCGAGTGGCTCATCCTATCACCCCTTCCATTTCAGATCTTATCACCTTCTATTGACCTTGCCTTAGATAGAGCCATGGGCATCGACTATGTCTACTTTTTTGCAGTGGTTTGTCTACCACACTGATGCACCACATCCGAGATTTATTGAGGGTGAGCTGTTTGCTAGAGAGTATGATAGGATATCAAGAGAACTGATGGTCATCGATGACGAGTGGAGGTATCGTCATAGCTTGCCTCGGAGTATCCACCTCGGTTACCCTAGAGTATTCGTGAATAGACTCTCATTTGATGATGTCAGGGATCAAATGATATATCGTGATGAGTGGACTTTTAGAGTTATAGTTTTTAGTCGGGCTCGACGAGGCTATCGGGGGATTTAGTTTTAGATATGAGTTTTCATTTTTTAGGTATTTGAGTTGTAGCAACATTTTGATGTGTATAGTGCTGCTATTGCTTAAATCCTATAGTATGCATATCTTTTGTAAATTGAACTATTAATTGTATAATATTTTGCTACGTTTGTATGTATGCATATATATATATATATATATATATATATATATATATATATATATATATATATATATATATAATGAACTCTTTGTAAGTATGAGGAGTTTCATTGATCAGCAGTAATATAATTTTGGAAACTTGTTAGCATGATTCGTATATATATATATATATAGAATAGCATGATACATTTGAGATTAATTCTTTCTAAGCAAGAGTGATTTGAAAATTATTATACTTATAATTCAATTGATTTTTAATAATTACTTTCATGTGGGATATATCTAGATTCAAATAATATGGATCGAAAATGGTTGTCTGCAAATCGTCTGTCTAGAGAATATAACGAAGGAGTGGAGTTTTTCATCAAGTTTGTAGTTGAACATACTCGGGACTCTAGTAGAATAGTCTGTCCTTGTTTGAAGTGTGCTTATATTCAGCGTGTCAACGCTAATGATTTGAGAGATCATTTATTTGTGTATGGAATTGATACAAGTTACACTTGTTGGATATGGCATGGGGAAACAGAGTCTAAATATGAAAATGACGATGTTGGGAGGGATAGTAGTGGATCATCATTTGATAACTATGAGGGACATTCGTTAGAGGAGATGACTCAAAAGGTTGAGGAAAGTGTTCGGGATTGTCCAAAAATGTTTGAGAAGTTATTGAATGACTCGGAGAAACCTTTTTACGGTGATTGTAAGACGTTTACGCGATTATCCGCTACTTTAAGGTTGTACAACTTAAAGGCAAGTAACAGATGGAGTGATAAGAGTTTCACAAAATTATTGTCACTTGTGAAGGATATGCTTCCTGATGATAACGTTCTATCCGATCGTACGTATGAAGCGAAGAAGATTCTATCCTCTATGGGCATGAGTTATGAGAAGATATATGCATGCCCTAATGATTGTATTTTATATCGCAATGACAATGCATCTTTGGATAGTTGTCCTAATCCTGAATGCAAAGCACCGCGATACAAGAAGAACAAGGTGCCCGCTAAGGTGTTATGGTATTTTCCTATAATACCAAGATTAAGGAAGATGTTTAATGATATTGAAGATGCCTAGAACCTAAGATGGCATGCTGATGATAAGATAGATGACGGGCTTCTTAGACATCCATCCGACTCTCCACAATGGATGACGATTGATGGGTTGTTTCCTAAATTTGGTAAAGAAGCAAGAAATGTGCGCCTTGCGCTTTCTGCAGATGGAATGAATCCGCACAATCAAGGCAGCTACAGTTTATGGCCAGTGATTTTGGTTATATACAACTTACCTCCGTGGATCTATATGAAACGCAAGTATATGATGTTGTCTTTACTCATTTCCGGGCCAAACCAACTTAGGAATGATATTTATGTTTATTTGGCACCTTTGATTGATGATTTGAAGTTCTTATGGGACATGGGCGTTGAAGTATTTGATGCATATGGTTAAGAAAATTTCACTTTGAGAGCATTGTTATTCTGTACTATAAATGATTTTCCGGCGTATGGCAACTTGTCAGGTTATAGTGTGAAAGGCCATTATGCATGTCTGATATGTGAGGAGAATACTTCATTTGTTCAGCTAACACATGTCCGAAAGACTATGTTCCTTGGGCATCGTAGGTTTTTACCGAATAATCATCATTATTGTAGGCAAAGCAAAGCGTTCAATGGATTCCGAGAAGAAGGGCAGGCACCAATCCAGTTGATGGGTCGACAAGTGTGGCTGAAGATGAAACATTTGAGTGTCAAGTTTGGGAAGAAGAATAAAGATAAGCCTCCATCAGTTGGGTGGAAGAAGATGTCAATATTCTTCAACCTTCCTTATTGGGAATCTTTCTACGTGAGAAATGCCCTTGATGTGATGCATATTGAGAAAAATATATGTGACAGTCTTGTTGGCACATTACTTAATGTTCCACGCAAGACTAAAGATGGGATAAATGCTCGAATGGATATGGAAGAAATGGGTATTAGACGGGAACTGACACCGCGAGACAACGAAAGAAGAACATATTTACCGCCGGCGTGTCATACTCTTTCCAGAAAAGAGAAAATTTCATTTTGTGAATTCTTACATGGTGTCAAGGTTCTGGAAGGGTATTCTTCAAATGTCAGAAGGATCGTGTCGTTGAAAGAGTTGAAATTAATTAACATGAAGTCTCATGATTGTCATATCTTGATGTAGCACTTGTTGCCGATAGCTATTCGTGGAATTTTGCCAAAACGTGTTCGAATTACTATCACGAGGCTTTGTTGGTTTTTTAAAGCCGTCTGCTCTAAAGTTATACATCCTGATAGTTTGGACGCCTTGCAAAAAGGGATTGTGATTATCTTGTGCCAACTTGAAATGTATTTTCCACCGTCATTCTTTGACATTATGGTACATATAATTTTTCATTTAGTTTATGAGATAAAGATGTTAGGACCTGTTCATGGGCATTGGATGTACCCCTTTGAACGGTTTATGAAGTTGATAAAAGGTTATGTGAAGAATCGATATCGGCCAGAAGGATGTATTGTTGAGAGTTACCTGGTGGAAGAGGCAATTGAGTTTTGTACAAAGTACTTGTCAAATGCTGAAGCTCTTGGTATTCCTAAGTCTCGACATGTGGGCAAATTTGAAGGACAGGGTATTAGAGGCAGACACCTTGGGCGTGTAGACCCTAACATGTTTCGTGCAACACATCTATATGTATTACACAACAGTGATGATGTTCAGCCGTACATTGAAGAGCATATGACTTCTTTACGGATTGAAAATCCATCCAAGACTGAGAAATGGATTATCGATAAACATAATCTTTCCTTTATTGATTGGATAAGAGATCGCATCATTCCACTCATCGGTCATTCCCCAACTTTAATTTCCGAAACCCTGCATTGGTTGTCTCAGAAACCTCGTTATGAAGTTTTTCAATATACCAGTTATGTGATCCACAGTTGCACTTTTTATACAAAAGAACAAGATGGGAAGAGTACAATGCAGAATAGTGGGGTGACTTTAGTGGCTGAGGCAATGCATATTGCTAGTGCGAAAGACAAGAATCCAACTTATGCAGATATGAATTATTATGGTGTGATTGAATATAGAAGGGAGTTAGATTACACTGTATTTAAAATCCCTGTATTCGGCTGCAGATGGATTGATAACGGTAGTGGGTTTAGATATGAAGATGGATTCACATTAGTAGATCTTAATATGGCAGGGCATAAACAAGACCCATTCATTTTAGCATCACAAGCGACACAAGTATTCTATGTCACTGACCCTGCTGATAACAGATGGTCTGTAGTACTATCTACACAAAAAAGAAATGCCAATGAATGTGATGATGAAAATGATGCCAATTGGAATAACGAGTGTGTCTCAGCTGTGCAAGCAACTCAATTATTGAACGATGATAACAATACAATTAATGAGGAGGAAATATATGTCAAGGATGATCATCGTGAAGTAATATATGTATCAGATCCTGAATCTAATCCAAAAACAAGGGGGAAAAAAAGAAGGAAAAGAAGGCAACGAGGGTAATAATATTGTAACATATAATATCTATGTTGGTTTTTTTCAACTCAATTATGCTAAATACATAACATTCTAACATAATTTATTTATTTATTTCTTTTAGAGATATGGCCAATAAGAATATTGATAGGGAGAGCAGTGATGAAGAAGGGAAAAGAGGGCCGACAATTATGAGAATCATCACAGATATGAGGAATAAAGGAGAACTGGTCGAGTTGGGATGGAATACTTACAATATTCCCATTGGCCCTTATGCAGACATGTTTATGACTTACATTTCACTTGTGACACGTAAGCGTGTTCATATCTTCTATAATAATTGGAAGCAGGTTCCAACGGGTCATAAGGAGCATATTTGGCAGGAAATCATGGTAAATATGTTATTTTATGTAATCATTTATGTATGTAAAATGTTATTAATTTTAATACATTAATATCGGTATACATTTTTATGTCTTACAATGCAGAGAGTATTTAATGTGCCAGAGAGTAGGAAGAAATGGCTTCTTAGACATTGTGGGGAGCGTCTAAGAACATTTAGGTCATTTTTAGCTCGTAGGAAAATGTATAGAAAGAGTGATGGTTCTCTACGGTAGAATCCACCCAAACGATACGGTTTCATCGATGAAGAAAGTTGGAACCAATTTATTGCATATCGTCTTACGGGTGATTTTAAGGTATTTGTTAGATAACAATTAATTTTTTTTATCGATACTAGTATTGTGCATAATATTGAAATAACTATGTCACTATGTTTTGGCTGGTGACATAGGAAAAAAGTGCCAAAACTAAAGAGATTGCGAAGCAGAATAAATACAGGCATAATATGGCTCGCAAAGGTTATGCAGGCCTTGAAGAGGAGTTGGTATGTATTTTGTGATTTATCTATTTACAACGTACTAACGAATTTTATAATATTGGTACATTATAAGAATATTTTTTGATTTATAGCTCATAGCCCAAGACTTAAACCCATGTACCTCGTCCATTAATATTGGTACATTATAGAAGAAGGCTAGAGCAACAAAAGATGGATATATTAATGAAGATGTAGATGTTGCAGCAAAAAAAATTGTAAGTTTGTAGATATTTGGAACCCTCCTTACTTTTCTTTTAGAAAACTATTATATTATGCTTATTCATGTAAGCTAATTTTACATATATTATATACATTACAGGACACACTTCAAGCGTCATATGGTGAGGAGGGGGTAGACCAATATAACATTGTATCACAGGCTATAGGAATTGTAGAACACCCTGGAAGACACAGGGGTCTTGGATTAGGTGTTACGAAAACGAGCGTACGTGGTCGATCTCGTGGTTCTCGTAACACTGATGAGCAAGTCGCCATCCTTACACAGAAATTGAACGTGGCATTTGAACAGATGGCAACAATGGAGCAAGAGTTTTCATTTATTAAATTTCAAGGGTTTAAGCCATCCGATTTAGTCGACCATGATAAGCTTCACATACCTAATGTAAATAGTGTCAGAGAGAGTTGTGAAGCTGATGCACGTCTTTCTTCTCTTTCCAAGGTAAGCATTACATAACTTTGAATTGTTATTAAATGTATTCAGTGTCATAAATAATTAATAATGTGTAATATTTTCGTTTAGGGTTTGCATAAATGTGACTTGTTAGCGAATGATCTTTCAACTCTTTTGGCGAAAGGAAGGGTCCGCATCAGTCACAGTACCCAAACGCAAACTGTCCACGGGTACAACTTAGCCCTACTTACAAGGCCGGTGAGTATTGACACTCCAATCATTGGTAGTGCGCCCTTGCCTTGTTATAAAGAGGGCGATGAGGCAGCCACAGTGCTAGAAGCTCATGGAAGCTTCGTGCCTTGGCCTGTGGATCAGATACGTCTCACTACTGAAGAGGTATTGACATTCAATATCTTCATTAGACCTAGTTTAGTAGTTACATTGTTTATACCTTTTTCATATATATATACTCAATACATATTTTGTTTATTATTATTATTTAAGAAATCAAAGAAGAAGATTGCTCCAGCTAGTAAAACTAAGAGAGGTACTAGTAGAACGAGCAACACAAAAGAGGGCGCTGACAAAGGAAAGAGAGCTAAATCTGAAAAATCAGTTGCCCCACAAAAGATTCGTTCTTCGGAAATACGCCAACCTCCACCACCATTAGCTTTATTGTATTTCTATGCCCAAAACTACCTCGGGAATAATTATATTTCCATTGATTGTCGTCCTGAGTATGTTGGAAGGGACGATGCTACTTACATGGTATCGACAGTTGACATAAGCGACATTTATAATCAGGAATGGATGTCAACCACGAGTGTCGCCGTTTATGTCACGTAAGCATTATTTCATATTTCAGATTTTAGTACTCTTGGAGACATAAAATTTTTACGACCTCTTAAGCTTATATGAGTTATTAGTTATTAACAAATATCTATTATTATTGTCGTCCATATATAGGTTGGTAGCTAGTCACGCTGCGTTGGAGGGAATGCTGTCCTCTATTGTTTTTGTGTGCCCATACTACATAGCTGATAGTAGTACAATAACAGAGGGTAGGCACATAAACTATTTAGCGGATCGCATTTTGATTGAGGGACACAACAAGCTCTATCTCATTCCTCACCTCGCAACTGAACATTGGGTTTTGTACGCCGTCCGACCTGATCTTAATAAAGTTTATGTGTTTGATTCCCTTCGAACCTATGACATGCCTTTTGAGGTCGCTCGTCGTGGTGGGAAGGAATTTATAGACATGTTAGTATACTTTTCACTTCTTACTTCATTAGCTTATTTATACATATATTCGCCTAGCTAACTTTCATTATTTGAGGTATATATGGGTACTTACAATATTGTGTATCCAACTCTATTTATTAGGGCACTACGGACAGCGTATCAAAGGAGAGGTGGGAATGGTGTCCCAGACCCAAAGAATCTTCAATATGAGCCTATCATGGTAAGTAGGAAGACAACTATTTTGTATTTTGTTTTAATTCAAATTAATATATAATAGTTAGACAGCTAATTGAATTCATTTGACAGTGTCCACAACAGCAAAACGGCGATGATTGTGGATACTATGTATGTTGAGCAATGGATCTTATAGTCCAGAATAGATCGGTCAACATAGATCCAAGCCATGTATGTTTGCTTTTCCATATTTTTCTATTAATGAATCATGACATATATACTTTTGACCTAATGTCTAACTGTATATTAATTGAAACATGGGTGTTGTAGTTTTTCACCGATGACTATGCACGAGGCCAGCAATATAATGTTGATGAAATTGATGAAGTTAGAGACCAATGGGCCAAGCACGTGCACTCATTCATTCGGTATTAGGTAGCGATCTATATATTCTACATGCATTTTCAGGTTTGTATTTTGTCTACATCTTTCGGTCTTCCAGCTTAGATCTGTGAACTCTTTACTTTGGGGTGTAGAGCTACCAAGTTGTGGTATGCCCACTACTTTTTATTCCTAAGTATAGTTGGTGTATTGAGACATGCATACCAATTATAGATTGATTGAAATTATGGTGTGACACCTTGCTGTATGAGTTGATGTTGTTTTACATTGTAGATTTGGTAATTGTTTGAACATATAACTGTGTATGTGGGCAGGAACAAAACAGAAAAAAACATATACTTTTAATAACGGTTCTATGAAAACCGTTATTAAAACCTATTCTTTAATAACGGTTTTAAATAAAACCGTTATTAAAAACTCAGGTTTTAATAACGGTTTTGTTTACGAACCGTTATTAAAACTCCTTATAATCTGATATTTATGCGCATTTAATGCGTCTTAGAGGGTTTAATAAACGCATAATCAATGTCCGAAACGGTAATTCGATAATGTTTTAACAACGGTTTTTGTATTAACCGTTATTAATACATGGTTTTCAACAACGATTTTTTCTGATAAACCGTTATGAAAACCTTATTTTTAACAACGGTTTACTGTGAAACCATTATTAAAAGCTCCATTTTTAACAACGGTTTTTAAGTAAAAACCGTTATTAAATATGAAGTTTACGCACATATTCGCGGGTTTTTGTGTATTTTTCATGACAGTTATGAACCATTATTAAAGATATAATAACGGGCGATTCAATAACGGTTGAAAACCATTATTAAAACTGTAAAATAACCGTTATTAAAAGCCCTTTCCGTGGTAGTACATGCTTTATAATTCAAAGAGTTTTACAAATACAACCTAGTGTTACACCTACTCAAAGAGAGAAAATTTTTAAGACTAAGTGTAAAATAGGTGACATGGTTTGTAGACCATAATTGATAATGGTTCATGTACAATATTGGTAGTGAGGCAATGGTTAAGAAACTTAGGTTTGGAAACTACTAATCATCCTAAACCCTATTCTTTACAATGGCTAACTAAGGATAAAGGAGCTAAAGTAAATGAAAGAGCTTTAATCACATTTTCTATTAGAGATTATTATGATGAAGTTCTATGTGATGTTTTACCTATGGATGCTTGTGGATTACTTTTGGGTAGACTATGGCAGTATGATAGAAAAGCAACTCATGATGGGGTAACTAATGAAGATGTGGTGAAAAAAGAAAAACAATTGTATAAGCTCACACCTTCTTCATGTGATCATATGACTTTGAGTGATGACAACAAGAGATTATTTTTACATGAAAGGCTATGGAGAAATGCATAAAAGAAGAAGGAATTTGTTATGCTTTAGTTTCTAAAGATTCTAAACCTGAAAAACAACAAATTGAAAATCTTAATCTAATTAATTTGCTTGATGAGTATAATGATGTATTTACTAATGACTTACCTCCTAGATTACCACCTAAAAGTGATATAGAACATGCCATTGATCTTGTTCCTGGTATGCCTATTCCTAATAAAGCGGCTTATAGATGTAACCCAGAAGAAGCTAAGGAATTACAAAAATAAATACAAGAGCTTATGGATAAAGGATTTGTCAGAGAAAGTATGAGTCCTTATAGTGTTCTTGCTTTACTAGTGCCTAAAAAGGATGGTACTTGGCGTTTTTGTATAGATTCTAGGGCTGTGAATATTACTATCAAATATTGATATCCTATGTCTAGATTAGATTATATGCTTGATGAACTTTTTGGTGCACAAGTATTTTCCAAAATTTACTTGAGAAGTAGATGTCATCAATTAAGGATTACAGATGGAGATGAATGGAAAACTGCTTTTAAAATAAAATATGGTCTCTATGAGTGGATGGTTATGCCTTTTGGGTTATGTAATGCACCTAGCTCATTTATGAGACTTATGAATGAAGTTCTTCGATCTTTCCTTGGTGATTTCATTGTTGTATATTTGGATGATATTCTTGTGTATAGCAAAAATAGTTATGATCATCTAGTGCATTTGAAGAAATTATTTGATAAGATAAGGAAAGCTAAACTATATGGAAAACTTGAGAAATGTGATTTTATGCTTCCAAGTGTAGTTTTCCTAGGCTATATTATTAGTGGAGAATTTATTAAAGTAGATCCTAATAAGATTAGGGCTATAAAAGAATGGCCTATCCCTAAGAATGTTCATGATGTGAGAAGTTTTCATGGATTAGCTAGTTTTTATAGAAGATTCATTAGGGATTTTTCTAATATAGCTACACCTATTAACATGATTCCTTTGAAAAAAGGTGAATTTAAAAATTATGAAGCTAAAGATAGAGTACAATTTTTTAAAAAGCTTTATGAGAAAAAAAAATAAAATTGAAAAAGCCAATGCCAAGTATAAAGCTCAAGCAAATAAGCATAGAAACTCTTATGTGTTTTCTCCTGGTGACATAGTTTGGTTACATTTGCGTAAAGAAAGATTTCCTAATTTACGTAAAAATAAACTAATGCCATGAGCTAATGGTTCATTTAAAGTACTAAGAAAGTTTTGAGATAATGCTTATGAACTTGAACTTCCAGATTCTTATGGTGGAATTTCAAGAAATTTTAATATTGATGATTTGTCTCCTTATTATTCTGATGAAAATTTAAGGGCAAATTATTCTCAACTTTGGGAGAATGATGCAGGAGCATCTAGTGAACCAAATTATTGTCATGTTCATCTTAATTCTCAAGGTAAGGAATAATTAGTTTTCTTAATGTTGGATCCTATCATGTTAAATATTCTTGGTAATTCTTATATGCTTGATATTGAAAATCATTCAAGTTGTTCTTGTAGGTATGTCACATATTTGCAAGAAGAAGATGTTAATACACTTTAATGTGTACAAGTATTCAAAGCATGCAAGAGTCAATACATGGGATGATACTTTACAACAAGAAGATATGGTGATGATTATCATTAGTTGTATTAACTTGTTGTAAACCTTAATCCGAAGTGTATTTTATGTAAGTTAGGGTTTGATATAATTTCATGTATGTATCATAGTTAATTGTGTAGCTTTGTAATATTAATCCTTAGTATCATTTAACAAATAATATTATGCTTAGGATTAAGGTTATATGGGCTTAATTCAACCACGATTAGTGGGCTTGAATTAAGGCTAGGGACCAGCTGGAGGGCTTCGAAACTCAAGCTAGAACTTCTCCTTATATATACCTTCTTGTAAACATGAATCATAAGTAGAATGAATAAGAATTTGAATACAACTTTGAGCTTATTTAGCTCGCATCTATCTCTCTGATTTTGAGTTGACATTGAGCAAGGAAAGTCTGGGACAATTGCCTTCCTCCATTGAACTCAAACTCGACACATTTGAACACTTGATTCAAATCTGCCGAGCACATCTACCTTTGTAACTTGATTTCTTTGACTGTAATCAATCTTAATCCTTCGTTTCTTTTGCATAATTTTGTGGGTGACATCTTCTACACATCAATCTTCGATCCAACCTTCCTCTACCACTACCCCAAAAAGTAGTTTTAATAACGGTTATTTTACAGTTTTAATAACGGTTTTCAACCGTTATTAAAACGTCTGTTATTAAATATTTAATAACGGTTCATAACCGTTATCAAAAATATAAAAAAACCACCAATATGAGCATAAAATGTATTTTTAATAACGATTTTTGAGAAAAACCGTTGTTAAAAAAGAGGGTTTTAATAACGGTTCTGATGAAAACCGTTATTAAAATGAAGGTTTTAATAACGGTTCTTATGAAAACTGTTATTAAAGTACCAGAGTTTTAATAACGGTTTTAGAAGAACCGTTATTAAAACATCCTTTTAATAACGGTTTTCATAAGAACCGTTATTAAAACCTACCTTTTAATAACGGTTTTCATCAGAACCGTTATTAAAACTCCAGTTTTTTTTTTTAGTTTTTGCAGTTTTGTTCCTGCCCATATACACAGTTGTATGTTCAAATAATTACCAAATTTGCATTGTAAAACAACATCAATTGATAACATATCTGGAATCACAGCATAATTTCAATCAATCCCTTGTTAATACACCGGACATATATACTCAAGAATTAAAATTAGTAGGTATACCACAACTTAGTAGCTCTACACACCAAAGCAAAATGTTTATAAATCTAGCTTAATTACAAGACTTAAAGACATAGACAAAATACAAGCCTGAACATGCATGTAGAATATATAGATCTCTACCTAATACCGAATGAATGAGTGCACATGCTTGGCCCATTGCTCTCTCACTTCATCAATTTCTTCAACATTGTATTACTGGCCTTGTGCATAATCATCGGTGAAAAACTACAAATTCCAAGTTTCGATTAATATACAGTTAGCACTTACGTCAAGTATCAAACATATATGTCATGATTCATTAATGGAAAAATATCGAAAAGAAAACATACATGGCTTGGATCTATATTGACTGATCTATTTTGGACTATCAGATCCATTGATCTACATACATAGTATCCACAATATTTGTCATTTTGCTGTTGTGGACACTGTCATATAAATTCAGTTAGCTCTCTAACTATTAGATATTAATTTTAATTAAAATAAAATACGACATAGTTGCCTTCCTACTTACTATAACAGGCTCGTATTGAACATTCTTTGGGTCTGGGACACCATTCCCACCTCTCCTTTGATACGCTGTCCGTAGTGCCCTAATAAATAGAGTTGGATACACAATATTGTAAGTACCCATATATACCTCAAATAATGAAAGTTAGCTAGGCGAATATATGTATAAATAAGCTAATGAAGTAAGAAGTGAAAAGTATACTAACATGTCGATAAATTCCTTCCCACCACGACGAGCGAATTCAAATGGCACGTCATAGGTTCGAAGGGAATCAAACACATAGACTTTATTAAGATCAGGTCGGACGGCGTACAAAACCCAATGTTCACTTGCGAGGTGATGAATGAGATAGAGCTTGTTGTGTCCCTCAATCAAAATGCGATCCTCTAAATAGTTTATGTGCCTACCCTCTCTTATTGTACTACCGTCAGCTATGTAGTATGGGCACACAAACACAATAGAGGACAGCATTCCCTTCCCTCCATCGCAGCTCGAGTAGCTACCAACCTATGGACAACAAAAACAATGCATATTTGTTAATAAATAATAACTCATATAAGAGGTCATAAAAATTCCATTTGTATAAGTTAAGAGTACAAAAATCTCAAAATGAAATAATACTTACGTGACATAGACGGCGACACTAATGGTTGACATCCATTCTTGATTATAAATGTCGCTTATGTCAGCCGTCGATACCATGTAAGTAGCATCGTCCCTCCCAACATACTCAGGACGACAATCAATGAAAATATAATTGTCCCTGAGGTAGTTTTGGGCATAAAAATATAATATAGCTAATGCTGGTGGAGGTTGGCTTTGCTGATCTGAAGAAGGAATCTTTTGTGGGGCAACTGATTTTTCAGATTTAGCTCTCTTTCCTTTAGCAGCGCCCTGTTTTGTGTTGCTCGTTCTGCTAGTACGTCTCTTGGTTTTACTAGCAGAAGCAGTCTTCTTTTTTGATTCCTTAATTGATAATATTAAACAAAATATATATTGAGCATATAAATATATATATATGAAAAAGGTATATATAGTGTAACTACTAAACAAGGTCTAATGAACATGTCAAATGTTAATACCTCTTCAGTAGTGAGACGTATTTGATCCGCAGGCCAAGCCACGAAGCTTCCATGAGCTTCTAGTACTGTGGTTGCCTCATCGCCCTCTTTATAACAAGGCAAGTGTGCACTGCCAATGATTGGAGTGTCAATACTCACCGGCCTTGTATTTAGGGCTAAATTGTACCCGTGGATTGTCTGCGTTTCAATACTGTGACTAATGCGGACCCTTCATTTCGCCAAAATTGTTGAAAGGTCATTCGCTAATAAGTCACATTTATGCAAACCCTAAACAAAAATATTACACATTATTAATAATTTATTACACCGAATACATTTAATAACAATTCATAGTTTGTAATGCTTACCTCGGGAAGAGTAGAAAGAAATGCATCACCTTCACAACTATCTCTGACCCTATTTACATTAGGTATGTGAAGCTGATCATGGTCTACTGAATCGGATGGCTTATACCCTTGAGATTTAATAAATGACAACTCTTGCTCCATTGTTGCCATCTGTTCAAATGTCACGTTCAATTTTTGGGTGAGGATGGCGACTTGCTCATTAGTGCTATGAGAACCACGAGATCGACCACATATGCTCGTTCTCGTAACACCCAATCCAATGCCCCTGTGTCTTCTAGGGTGTTCTACAATTCCTGTAGCCTGGGCCACAATGCTATATTGGTCCACCTCCTCACCTTCTGACGTTACAAGTTCGTCCTGTAAATTTAACTTATAGGAATAAGCATAATATAATAGTTTTCTAAAAGAAAACTAAGTAGGGTTCTAGATATCTACAAACTTACAATTTTTTTGGCTGCAACATCAACATATTCATTAATATATCCATCTCTTGTTGCTCTAGCCTTCTTCCATAATGTACCAATATTGATGGACGAGGTACATGGGTCCAAGTCTTGGGCTAGGAGCTACAAATCAAAAAATATTCTTAATTAAGAATATTATTATAAAATTCAACATTTACATGTAAATAGATAATGACAAAATGCATACCAACTCCTCTTCAAGGCCCGCATAGCCTTTGCGAGCCATATTATGCCGGTATTTATTTTGCTTGGCAATCTCTTTATTTTGGGTACTATTTTCCTATGTGACAAGCCAAAACATAATGACATGGTTATTTCAATAGTAAGCATAATACTGGGATTGATACAAAAAGTTTAATTGTTATCTAACAAGTACCTTAAAATCCACCGTAAGACGATAAGCAATGAATTGGTTCCAACTTTCTTGATCGATGAAACCGTATTGTTTGGGTGGGTTCTGTCGTACAGAACCATCCCTCTTTCTATACATTTTTCTACGAGCTAAATATGACCTAAAGGTTCTTAGACGCTCCCCGCAATGTCTAAGATGCCATTTCTTCCTACTCTCTGGGACATTGAGCACTTTCTGCAAAATAAGACATGTAGATGTATACCGATGTTAATGCAATAAAATTAATAACATTTGACATACAAAAATGATTACATAAAATAGCATATTTACCGTGATTTCCTACCAAATATGCTCCTTATGACCCTGTGGAACCTGCTTCCAATTATTATAGGAGATAGGAACACGGTTACGGGTCACAAGTGAAATGTAGGTCAAGAACATATCTGCATAAGGGCCGATGGGAAGATTGTAAGTATTCCATCCCAAATCGACTACTTCTCTTCTATTCCTCATGTCTATGATAATTCTCATAATCGTAGGTCCCCTCTTCCCTTCTTCATCACTGCTATCCCTATCAATATTTTTGTTGCCCATATCTCTACAAAAAATAAATAAATAAATAATGTTAGAATGTTATGTATTGAGCATAATAATGTACCATTATATTATTGATACGAATCATGCTTAGAAAGAATTAATCTCAAATGTATCATGCTATTCTATATATATATATATATACGAATCATGTTAACACGTTTCCAAAAAGATATTAATACTAACCCTAACCCTAACCCTAGCTAATTAACCATAATTTATTATAATAAAACCTAACCCTAAACCACAAAAAAAAAACCTAATCCCTAAACCTAGCTAAATGTAATTAAAGCATAATATATAAATCATATTATTAATTATTATTATTATTATTATTATTATTATTATTATTATTATTATTATTCTTATCATACACAATTATTTCTCTCTATTTAATTATTCACTTTTATATATTCCTTATTCTCTATATCTATTTAATCCTCATCAAATAGGAATCATTAACATATGCATATGTGAAATATATTTGCATTTCATTATATGACATTTCCTATATCTTATTGCTAGTCTCCTATACTTATTAATGAAAATGTGTGTGTGTGTGTGTGTGTGTATATATATAGTTTTTATGAGTGAAAATGTATATAATTCTACACTCACATTCATATTATATATATATATGTAAAGGTCTCGGCCAACACATGCATTTGTTAATATATAACAATAACGCAACAAATTCAACAAAAAACAGCAAAATTTTCAGCCAATACATTAAACAACCCATTTTCGAACGACAAACCACAATCTTTCAATAACAAACAAACGAAACCCTGTACCAACATGCATGCATTTATATATATATACATATATAAGTAGATAAAATGTTACGAGAAGAAGAACAAACACATACATAAAGTGAGCTAGCTACAAACACGACGGTGACAATGTTGAGAGAGGCAAGGGCTTCAAACACGACAGAGGATGAAGGTGCAGGTGCTAGCTAACTTCGGAACAATGACAGCACGCACATGCAGAGCCGGCAATGGCGGAGGCGTGGTGGAGAGTTGGCGGTGCGAGGGTTTCCTTTACTTGAGAGGAGCCGGTGTGGTCGTGCGAGGGTTTGCAAGGAGAAGGAGAGCAAGAGAACGAAGGTGCAGAGAGTCTGAAAATTTTGGCACGAAACAGAACTGAACGAAATATAAGTTTGATTTTGGGGTTTTAATAACGGTTCCTGAGAGAACCGTTATTAAAAAGAGGATTTAATAACGGTTCCCTGAGGAACCGTTATTAAAACATCTTTTAATAACGGTTCTTCCAGTAACCGTTATTAAAAGCTTCTGACTTTTGACAACGGTTCTAATATGAACCGTTATTAAATATACTTTTAATAACGGTTTACCTGAAACCGTTATTAAAACATCCGTCCAAATTTTAACGTTGCCCTTTTAATAACGGTTTTTAAATAGAACCGTTATCAAAACTTCCCGCCGATTAATTTTCACGCGTTTGACAACGGTTTTCGAACTACCATTATTAATGTCCCGTTATTATAACCCGTTTTCGTAGTAGTGTACTTTGATAAAACACAACAATTATGTTGTGTACAAATTACCTATCAAAGCTCACTAAAAATGTTTGGGTAACTTAATATTTGTTCTAAATCTGATATAATATGTAGTAATAATATAGTAGTCTTTGATAGATACCAATTATTTATATATGATTATGGATGAAGTAATATCATTATTTGGTAATTTATTTGTGCTTAAATAAAAAAAAATGAAGCTTATATTATTGAGTAACATAAAGCTAATTGGATGAAAATGAGCTTAAAATAATTGGTAAAACAAATAAGTTGAGGTGTATATTATTAAATAATATATAGATTATATGATTACTTAAGTATATTCTAAGTTGTCCCCTAAAATCTACTAATAGGGTAGGCTGACTGCACTTGAAATTGTTTTATTTTATCTTTAATTTTTATCCTAGATTATCTAGGATTTTAATGTTTACGGACTCCGACTACTCCAAATTCGATAGAGGCCAGAAGTACATTGGGCTTTCTCTTATACAGGCTTTAACCTAACTGCCTCATTTCGTAATAACTAAACATATGAGTTGTAGGTAAAACAAACTTTTACCAAGGTTTCACCTCCTCGTAAAACTGTGTGCTTCAAATTTCTGTTGTTATCAATTGATTACTGCCTTTTAATTTGCTGTCATTTAGTACAACTGTAAAGTCTATGCGTCGATAAAGACACACTACCTCATTCTTCTTTTTTGTGACATCATAATGCACGAAAAAGGCAAAAAGTTCGATCACTATCTAATTTGCTAAACGCCAAAATATTCCCTGGGAACCAGGAGGGGACAAAAAAGGGGGGGGGGGGAGGGGGTCATAAATTTGTTAACAGTTTGAATCTAGAATGCAAAATTGTTGGAGATAAGAAAATAGGAAGCATGCATTGAAAGCAGAGTGGGTGGGCTAATGCAAGATTTATACATGATTAATTAAAGTCGTTCCAAATGCATCGATGGATAGGTAGCCACTCATTGGTCGATACATATAGTACAAAAGGTGCACAGAGGGTGATATGTTATACTGATGTGGACCTTGTTGGGAAAGGTTATAAGATGACAATTTAATACGTACAACTGAAATATATTACAGCGGTGGGGCCGGTGCTTCTTAGTTCAATTTTAGAGGTCATGGGTTCATATTTCCTTACAAACATTTATGCTATTATGATGCAGAGGTAGTCAACAACATAAGGACATAAAGAGGATGTAGTGTATAATCAAGAAGATGGTCAACAACATCACAATCAAGTATATATTTTCTATGCTAAGACTTGATAATATACTTGATGAATTTATATGGAGCAAGGGTCTTTTCTAATGTTGATTTGAGTGGTTAAGAGCTACCATCAAATAAGAATTAAAAAAATAGGATGAGTGGAAGACAACTTTTAAGACAAAGTACAATCTTTAAGAGTGGTTGGTAATATCATTTAGGTTATGCAATGTACTTAGGTGATTGATGAATGATATGTTAAGGCCATCCTTAGGTGATTTTGTGGTGTTGTATCTACATGATATACTTGTTTATAGTAAGACAAAAAAATGAACATCTTATGCACTTTAGGAGATTTTTTGAGAAGCTAAGAGAAATAAAGTTATATGGGAAACGGAAGAAGTGTATTTTTATATTGGAGAGTTTAGTATTCTTTTTTATTGAAACTGAAGGGTTGATATTGTTTATACTGTGAGTGTAAATAGAGTAAGAGTTGATCCATCCAAGGTTGAAGTTATTGAAAATTTTCCATAACCTTCTGATGTGCATGAAATTTGAAGTTTTCGCATTTTTTTTCATCCTTTTGTAAAAATATCATCAAGGAATTCACAATAACTAAAACTTTTGTTACACAACTTATGAAGAAAGGAGGGTCCAAGTGAAGTTGCTACAATAGCCTTTGTAGAGTTAAGGAAAATCTTTATAATGCACTACTCATAGCCTTACCTAGCTTTGAGAAGTTATTTTAAGCAACTTGTAATGCTAATGGTGTAAGCATTGAAGGTGTCATTTCATAAGAGAAGAACCTAATTATGTTATCGAGGGAGAACTTGAATGGTGCAAGACTCAATTACTCAATTTATGGTAAATAGTTCTATGCTATGATAAGGTGCTTATAAAATTAGAGTCCTTAATTTCAAAATTGCTTGTTCTTTACTCAGATTTTGATAATTTGAGGTAGTTTTATGGACAAAAGAATGTAAGTCCTAGTAATGCTACGTAGGTGAGATTTTTGCAATCATTTATATTTTATTCTAAAGTCTTCGATGGTAAAGAGAATGGTGTTATAGATGTTCTTTTAAGAAGAACCATGATGCTCATGCTCATAGATATAAAGTTATTAGCATTTAAGATGGAAGTAATGGATCTTATGTTATTCAAGATTGCTTTCTATTCAAGCACAAGTTATGTATTTCAAGATCATCTTTATAAGACTTACTAATCAAGGAAGTTCATGAAGGATGCATTGGAGAATACTTTGGAGTGAACAAGACTTTAGAGCTACTTTAAGAGCATTCTCGTGAGCTATGTATGTTCAGAGTTTCCAAGTTTTAGTTAAAGACTATATAATAAAAGTTAAACAATATCTTCCATTAAGGACTCCATATGCCACTACATATTCTTAATATACCTTGGGAAGGATTTAGTGTCAATTTCATATTTTGTTTACCAAGGATACACATAGTTAAAGGCTCCATAATTGTTGTGGTGGATCACTTTTCCAAGATAGCACACTTTATTTGATGCCACAAGAAGTGTAGCATTCTATTTCTCAAAAATATGAGCTATTTGGTATTTATTTTAATTAAAAATATATTTATCATATTTTGTACATTTATTACAGCCTTTGATGAAATTTAAACCCTTGATCCATTTTGAAAATGTTTTGTAATCATCCTTAACTTTTTTCACAAATTTGTTTTGATGAGATCTTTTGAGGAATATTTGTCTATCAAGCTTATTCAATATTCTTCTAAGTTAATTATTATTAGAATCAATATTCTTCTAAGTTAATTATTATTAGAATCATTGAATTTTTCTTAGAAACCTAAGTTATTTTAAAATTTTAATCGAATATGTCACAAAAAATGCTATTCAATTCCCCTTTAGCCCGAAATATTATTTTAAGCCTTGAAATGACCCTATTAGCTATCCAATAATTACAAAAATTCTAAGACCACTATATTACAACAATATTGAGCTCAAAATTATTAAAAATTCTCTATAATTGTATTTTAATATTTAGATTTTGTAAGATGTTATTGAGTGTATATAGGCCATAAAAATAAAATTTTCTTTTTCAAAATAACTTTAATCTTTAAGAAAATCCATCTTAGCTTTATATGTGTCAAAACCGAGCCAATTGATGGTCTAGATTAGCCTTGGGCTATAGCAATTCACATACATCTGTGCCAAGTATGTAATACCCCAAAGTTACTAGTGAATAATAGAGGTTTAAAAGGATTGATAAGACTATCTATATGAAGAATGTATACATTTATTTTGGAAAACCTATCATTAAAGAAGTCCATAGTAAGCATACTTAGAAGTTTCTCAAGAATTTTGCTAGATGATAAAAGCATGCTCAAAAGGACTCATATTGATTTATAAGGCTAGTCATCAATCCTAAAAGTGATCCTTGTAACTTCCCATGACTAGTGTGTTAGAGTTTTACAAATGGTATCAAACCAACATTGTCATTGTTGGCTAAACTTGGATGAGCCACTCAATTGCCTAATGGGATGAACTATAATGAGATAATAAGTAGTTGAGTGGATTTATAATGTTACATTCATAAGTGGGGTTGTATATAAAACCTTTATATTAGTAGTTGATAGTGGAGGCTTAAAATGATTGATACAATGATCTAAATCAATAAGGTTTATCTTCTTTTTATGAAAGTTAACATTAAAGAATTCCATAGTTAAGTGTGCTTGACTTAGAGAAATTAAAGGGCCTCCTAAGAATTTTTTTTGGAATGCTTGTGACTTGATAAAAAAAATACTTAAAAGGACTTATGTTGATTTATGGAGTCATTTATCAAGCTTAAAATTGCTACTAGTAACTACCCATGGCAAGTGTGCTTGGGTGTTATAAAATACCTAGCCTTGTGCATTTACCATTTTACCCTCTACATACTTGATAGAGAATCCTAAAATATCTTTTAACTTTACTTATACACTGCATGATCATATCTTAGTCTTCTAACTTCATATTCTACCTTCCTCTCCTATATTTTCTCTCCTCTTGGTTAGTGTGAACCCACCACCATGGCACCATCATTTCACACAATCACAATAATCAAACTCCACGATTTTTCTTCCTTTTCTTCTCCATTATACTAGTGATTAATCTATTTATATATTTACCTATAAAATGTAGAATAAACTATGTGAATTTAGAGAGAAACTCACCTTCTTCAAGCTTTATTTTCTGCATTGTTCTTAGAGTATTACCTTTAGTTAACACAATATTACTATAAGTAGATAGAATTTGTGGTGTATGGCATTTTTAATTGTGTTTCTATTTGATTATACAGTGGTTGGCTTGATTTATGCTTTTTTACCCTTAGGGTTTGATATTTTTCTTCTTTTGGTTGTATAATCCATTTATACCATATTATAGGTTGCATATTGTAGATGAACTTTGATACATGAAATGCCCGGATTTGAGATTATTATGAATGTTTAAATGAAGGATAAAGTAGTTATAATTTTAGATGAGTTTATATGTTCTTAGAGATTTGTGATTATTTTTTAGATAGTGATTAATTAAATGATGCCATAATTGTAACAACCCTAAAATTAGTATTTAAAAAAATTTATTTTGTGAAGGCGATAGTTGCAAAATAATGGGTGTCCATGGTGCACTTAACATAAGTCTGGTCTTCTTACCTTTCTTATATCAAGTATTAAGGCTCAAAACAAGTTAGATCAGATAAAAGTGAGAGAAAAGATGATACATAAATAAAGTTTTTGTAGATAAGAGATTCTCCATGTAATAAGAACATCCAAAAAAAATAAGTGACATAGAAGCTCAAAGAAAACTGGTCACAAAAGAGCACGTGAAGGTGTGATAATGGTTTGCCCTTACACGCATCCCTTCCACCATAATTTTACAAAAAAAGGGGTGTTAGAGGGGCAAGGACCCTCACTCCTTTAGTCGATCTAGTACTCTAGATGAAGTTCCTCAAAATCCTTCAGCCACTACATGCCACGAATGTACTACTCTGATAAGTGATAACATTAGTACAACTTTCTTGTATACAGTAAATCACAATGCCTCCACAGAGGTAGCATATCCACATCACACGTAACATATAAATAAGGGATTATAACCAAATTCATATGACCACATGAAAAAAAATATTTTCATGATATGACCCCACGTTACAGTTGAGAACTTTAGAATAAAAATTCCTAGCAAGGGCACAGAAAAATATGCTTCAAATTTCACAACCATTTCAAGGTATTAACAATACTACTTTAAACATCTTAGGGAAAGTTGTTAATGTTCCAAGTGATCCTACCATGTTCAAGCCACGCCTAATCAAATTATTACAGATGCATTATGGTGGGTGTCTAATCTAGTTATATCAATTAAATATCAATTCTCAAGTGGAATACAATCCCATATCCAAGACAATAATTGTGAAGGAGGTACTACCAAATGAATTCACTCAATTCCAAGGTAAAGCTCACCAAGGAAGCCACACAACATATCAGTCGTCCATACTAATCCTTAGCGCCCAAGTCCTTAAGTACACGTATCCTCTATAGGGTGTATGGAATACCTATAGAGCAGAAGTGGGCCGTTTGACCTGAAGGCTCAATTATGCACTCAAGGGCCTAATACAAGGCACAAGATCCCTTTTCCAAACTCAAGTCTTTCTCCTTAAGTGGTTAGTGTCTTATGAAATTCAATGTTATTATTTCAAAAATACTAAGGTCCAAAATAGTATAATTTATCCATCAATCAATTAGTTAAGGGACCACGAGGGTCTCCATAATAAATCGATCATCTAATTTCAAATCTAAAGGACCACAAGGGTTGCAACAATTCCAAGCCAATACGACCTAGGGTTAGGTAACATGTTATAGCTTGAATAATTATCTAATTCCAAACCATCCAATCCATTCATCCAATTTACTCCCATAATTATTCTAAGGTCAACACTTAAGTCAACTAGTCCAGTTATTCACATCAACTCAGATTTTTGCCTAATGACCAAAATATTCTCTAACTTTTAATTGTTATCCTTTCATTCAATTGATTAGTAGATTTACTTCCACATGATATTTATCATGAAAAGGCTAAAATAGAATAGAAAATATTAATTCATCATAAAATAATTTTCTTGTTACGACAAAAGACCATATTACCCCTAAACATGGACATAATATAGTACACATATACAACCCCAGCATGCAATTTTAGCATATCATATTATTCATGCTAATTTCATATATGAATCATGGTATATAAAAATTTAAATTTCTACCCCTAGAGCATGCGACACATAATAATCACCATTTAGTCATACTTACACTCTAAAGTCAATATGCTATATGTTTATTTTATCTAGAATATCCAAGGCACCTATTTAACTTATTTGTAGGTTTAGTGTTAGGGACGACTAGGATTTTAGTTAAACCCTAACCCTAGACATGTACATTTTTCTCTAGCTAGAATTTATATACTATCATGAGTACATGGTTTAATTTTTAAAGCACGATCGAGGCATGCATGAGTTACTAGCTATTGACATGGCAACATATGTCATTCCATATTCCACACAATTCATATAGAATAAAAGATTGCATGCCTCTATTTCCTTGTAAGAAAATACAAAACATATGATAACATCCACTTAGAATAATTTCCTTATCCTAGAAAACTTATCTACCACATTTACATAAAATTTATACCATCTATAGATTAGTTTGATTTACCTCCAAGCTACAAAATTAATGTCACCAAAATTTCTCTTCCAAGGACACTTCAACAAAGGTCAGGATTACCTAAAATTAATAACATATTCCATGAAATATGAATACATATTATTATCTATACTACGGTGAGATGATTAGGTAACAAAATTAATGGGAACTAAAGATAGAAAAATGAGCCTAAGGATTAACCAAAATTGGTGCATGGCAGCGCCATGCATCAAGCAGCATGAGGGAAGAAGACTCATACTCGAGTAGAGGAGGGGAGCAAGGCACAACTGAGGGTGGTGGCACCTCGATTAAAAAGTTTAAAGAATACTTACCCATAAAAGGATTTTAGCATGATTTAAGGTTAAAAAGTTTATAATGATCTTTAACTATTTACCCTTCACTCTTAAAATAGTTATTGAGCTTTAATAGTAAATTTTAAAGAATATTAACTCCTAATAATAATTTTTTTAACCTTCTTGGCATAAAATGACATTTCTATTAGTCAATGAATTATGATTTGGTATGAATAGTTAACATTTCCAAATTAACGTTCCATGTTGTTTTGAGTTGCTTAAGCTATTTACATCTTTGTTTTTTTGTTGATGATTTTGGTCCTAATGGTAAAAAGGCGTATTTTGGTATTTTTGCACTAGTTTTGACGTATATGAACTCATGGCTTTGGTTTTTAGGCCTTTAATGTGTATTTTAGTCATTGATTAACTAAATAGAGTAATATTGAGTTAAGTTAGACTTTTATGGCCTTGTTGACCCAATTTTAACTATTAGTTGTTTTTTTATAACACTTACTTATTAAGAGACACACTACTTTTACTTTTTGGAATGCTTTTTCTCATGGAATATGGTATCTTATTTTGAAATTTTATTATGCAAACTCTAACCTTTGATTTTTTTTCTCTAAAAGTTTTGAGTTATCTTTTGATCCTTAGTAATCAACAAGATCATTGGTTTTCATTTTTTGATTAATCTATGATAATTTCTAGGGTTTTGTGTTAATTTTAAACACTTATGTGTTATGTGATGTATGTTCTCTCCTAGCTTCCTTATGTGAAAAATGTTTTGTTTTAATGCTATAAAAACATGGTCCTTGAGGCCCTCATTTCAATTTTTTTTAAATGCTAGAGGTTGCTGGTCTTGAAGTATTTTGGTGCATTTTCTACTTTATATGACCTTTTAACTTTATACGAGATATGAGTACTTAAGTATTATGATACTTTAGTGAGACTACCTTAGCTAGAGTTAATTAGCAGTGTACATGATGTCTAAGCTCTAATGCCATTTAAGGTTCTAGATAGGGAGACATTAGATTCATTATATACACCACTTGACATTAGTATGCTCTTTTTTAGTAGAATGATATGCTTATATGATTATTATTTTCACCCTTGTTCAATGTTGTAGGGCAGGTGTATCTTTATGATTTTATCTTTTATGCCTTGTTGTTAAGTTTATGCCCTAAGAATGTTATTAGTGAGAAGTATGACTAGATGTCCAGGTTTATGTCTCAGTGTTTGTGTTTATATTCCTGAGTGGCTCACATGATTTTCCTTACATTATATGAAGATATTATTAGGCAATATAATGATTTATATTTATTAATAAAATATTAAAACATTTGTGAAAGATTCAATCAAATTTTATATTATTCTGGAACTATACGTAAGAGATGCCTATAAACTTTGTCATATTCATCTCCATGCTTGTTAGATCCCTAATGATTCCTTATTTTTCCTATATGCATATTAATATTTACCCTAAGTTTCTAGTTTAAAGCTACCTATGTGGTTAATTGACACTATGTATTATATATGCTTTCTAATATGCACAATTATGAGTATTTTTCTACTTTACTAGGATTCATAATTATTTCTGTGTATCAACAATTATTTCATATATTATGTCAACTTTCTATCACTTGTAGTAGATTGTGTGTACTTGATAACTAGCTATACTAATACTAAATTATTTAACTTTTGTGCAAGTTTCTTATGCTTTACTTATGCAAAGTTTGAGAGTGTATAGTCCTTTGTTAGCTCAATAGGACTTTCAATTTAGATTTTCAGGATTCATGTTCTATTTTATTTTTCTCATCTTGAGATATTTAGATATTTTTAGTTTATATTTATTTTTCTTTTATTTTCATAAGACTTGTATCATACTCAAGTCAAGTGGTAGTCACACCTAACTCTTGGAATATGAGATTACCTTTTAGCCTAACACCTAAAATAAACAAGGTAATAGTTTTACCTCTTCTATATTGGATGTGGTGGTAGAACCTTGCATTTCATATTTATCATTGACAAAATATCATATAAAGAATGTTATGAAAATGAGGGTGTTACAAGAGGGATCATGCTTTTTTATAAATCCCTCAAAAGTATTTAAAAGGCATTGGTTACTTAAATGATTTACATTTTGTGAAGACATAGGGTCTAGTGTTTAAGTTATTCAAGATAAGTCTTTCAATTTGGTGAGGAGTTTTTGGTTGTGTTAGTGAAGATATGTGCATTTAATTTTCTCCAAGTGTGATAAGTGAAGGTAGTTAATAAAGCTCTAATTAGTTTCTTTCTAATCGTTGGTCCTCTTCCCTTGTTTATACTCCATCTGATGAAGACAATCCATTTTGCAAAGTATTTGTTGTGGATCTTTCAAAGAGTTGGTGAGATTCTTTAACACCTCATTTTTTACATCTGAAAACATTTGTTAAGAAAAAGAAAATGTGGATGGTAAGAACAAAAATATTGATGAAACCCCCACATCTAACATAAGCAGGTGTGCACATTCACCTAACCTATGTCACATGTAAGGAACCTGTATAATCAAAACATAAATTTCATATATACCACAAAGTTAAATACCATGAGAATTTATCCAAACATAGATGAAAAAGATTGGTTTCACTAAGCCAAGTCATGTTTAATAAAGTAAGAGGAAAACCTATATTTTTATAAATTGAAAAGGATAAAGAAAACAAAGTCTATAAACATCTATAATGAAAATACAAACTAAATTAATGGAAATAAAGTTAATGCTTTATATACAAAATCAATATATTTGAGACATAATGAAATATGAGATAAAGAATAAGGGGAATCCCAAAAGTTGGATACACTTTATTCACTTGATTGAACCATCTGATAGTGTATTCTCAAACCCTAAGTTAATTCTTCATTATAAGGATAATCCATTTAGTATCAAACCTACACAAGTAGTCTTCTTCCTACCATTAGTGGTAAATCATTTGACCCAATTGACCAAGGTAGTATTTATATAAGTTAAGTATAGAGAAATTCACACCAACTAAACTTGTGGGGAAATATGAGGCACACAGATTAGATATATACAATCAAGGTGTACCAAGTTGTAAGAATAATACTTAATGCACACATGGTTTATGTTCATGTTTCATGCTTAAGAGATTCTTATAATAACAATACTGCACAAAATAAATGGAGCCACATTAGCACATGACAATTGTAGCATATGATCATAAGTGAAGGAAAATATTAATCTAATCATGCAAGTTATAACACATATTTAGAAACCTAAAAATAGCATGTTTCAATGATAAACATGAAATACTTGACGGTCACATGTGCCATAGGATTTAAGAGCCATGGGTATCGACATAAATATCTTTAGATAATATCGTAACACCCCCATTTTTTCCTACCAAAAAATTTTATTTTTAAAATATTGTAAAAGCAGAAATACAGGGATACTCCTAAAGAAAAAAAATAAGATGTTATCAGAACACCTACAATAGAATAAGCACCCACCATTTGTCTCATGTTAGATACAAGACTAAGTATCCAACCACAAAAATGAAAAGGAATAAAGTGTGCAAAATAAGGAACATAAAGATTGCAAGAGTTAGGGTTCACAAAACAAGACCACATATGGTCTAAAACAAACTAAAAAACATATAAGGGATAAATAAGAAAGTAGGAAAAAACTATAACACTTAGGTCTCTCAAGGATCAATGAATGAGTACCCACTATAATTTTATACTGAGTTTCTCAATGCCCGAACACATAATAGGTTGACTACTGGCCACCCTCAAATACATGCAAAGGGTCCTTCACTCTTGGGATTAAATAGGTGATTGGTTAAATGGGCATATTAGTATGCTATGTATTAAGTAAGGCAAGTTACCTACTCGTTGAAGTTAATGATACATGTAAGGTTATGGAAATACATAGAGGTCATACTGACACATATTCTTATGCACATGTAATAGTGTATCAATTATATACTATACTAACATAGAGCTCTTATCATGGTTAATTGAACATGCATATGGAAGAAGATAGTATCATTTTCAATAGTAGATATAAGATTTATGAATTATCATGCTTTACATAAAATATTGGAAATTCATAGTTCATGAGTCATGGATAACAACATACAATCATGTGAAATATCAAACCAATGGTGTGAACTACTAAATAACTCTAGGGCACATTCCACTTACCCAATTATGAGATTTAAATCATAACATTATAAGGTAGTTAAATCATTTACTTATATTTCTCTTCCTCTTTTTGAGAAATGGGTTGGATTATCTCCCATAGTCCCTCAATATCCATGGAATTTTAACCAATAACTGACAAATACCAAGTCTGGCCGAAGCAAAGGGAGCCACCAATGGACATAAAGTGCGACCAAAGCCAAATAAACCAACAATGGATATAAAGTCTAGCAAAAACCATATAAACCACTAAGGGACTAGACCTTTTAGTATTAATACCCCTAAATTAGATCATTGGTGTCTAGAGTAGGAAATACACTAGGATAAAAAGGGATTGTACTCAAAGGTAAACATACCCTTGATAGCTAATCAAGGATTAGATAATCTAGATCCATATAATATTTTGTTACCTTTCAATTTAAGGGAGTAATGTTTTATTATCCAATTCATATATAAATCAAGGCCCATAAAGCATGCCAAGTCCACCATAACTACATAATAATTGTAATTTATCCATCATAACCCTCAAAGGGTACTTAATGATAGCATTATCAATACTTGATATATTTGGTAGACCAATGGAGCTAGTAATATCATGCCAATGAGTTCATTTCCATCATCCAAGAATCATAGCACAATAAGTTCTTAAGTATTGAGTCATCACAAAGTTAAAAAGAAATAAAATAAGCATTCCACCTATAATCGGTTGATTGATAGTTTGTTTTTTATAGCCAAACCCTAACATTGTTGTTGAACCAATCAATCAGTTTGTTAAACTAGTTGACAATTCAAGAGACCAATAAATATGTTTGCCTGAAACAATCAATGGCTTTCAAATGATACCAAACAAAAATTTACAATTAGTAAACAAATTGATTGGTTTGGCTAACCACTCAACTAATTTAGAGGCTAGTAGATTAGTTTTGATGAACCACTTGATTTTTTGGTACAAAAACCCATATCCAGGCATTTCTACACATGATTCATACTGTAACTACCAATCATACTAACTCCATGTCATTTAGACAATGTATAACTAATAATAGCAAAGTTATATAAGTAACTCATGATGTATTTCTTAGATTCACCAACCATATGCATAAAACTCATATTTCCTCTAAATGACATGAATTACAACATAAATCAATACAACATTACTATTGTCATATAATCATCCAAAGAATTAGAAATTCATATATAAACCAAAACACACGTCCATTCACTCCATATTGATGGTAATAATGACTTACCTAAAGGAGCTTAGTAAAATCAAATAAAGAAGGGAAAACATTAGCTAAAAAAGCCCAAATCTTGAACACATTAAATGAGAATATTAAAAATCAAAAAATCTATTTAAAATTATATAAAACCATTTGAAAACAAGATTGGGGAAAAATAAAAAAGATACTACTTTCAAAGGGGACATTGAGGAAAATCACCTAAATCTTTAATATTTTCCTAAATCCAACCCTATATTTATTAAAGGTAAAGTAAGAAAGAGTTAGAGGAAATTTTAGAAGACGTAAAGAAGGTAAAAAATGAAGAACATGTAGGAAAAAGAAATGGGAACACAAATATAAGAAAATAGGCTATTTTTAATAATTAAAAAAATGATGGAAATGAGAATAAAGGTTGTTAATATACCTATAATCTAATAGTTAAGAAAGGGGATAGGTGCACTTAATCAAAACCCTTATTATCTACCTCAAATTCCCACAAATCTAAATGAATTTCACAAGGAATAGGTTATCTTCTCACATGTCTGAAATGATAAATGCTAAAATAATTTGAGTCAATGCAATTTAAAAAAAATTGACATAAAAAAGGAAAAGAGACAAACTAACATGGGAAACAAATGTTTAGAATTGGTAGTGTTTTTGTAGGATGGAAATTATTTGTCCATTTAGGCACAAAACAGAAAGAAATATGGAGACAAAAGGGTGATGTCATCCTCCTTTTTTGTCAACTATGGCCTTCAGAAACATTTAGGGCCGAATAAGCCTCATATTAATGATAAAAAATTATAAAATATTTTTTGAAGCAAATTAGAACTTGATTACAAAGATTCAATAATATTTTAAAAATATTCTCATAAAAATCAATTTTTAAGACAATACATGTTAGACAAACTATTTGATTAGTTTCATGCACCCATTGACTAGTTCTAATCTAGTCTATTAGTTTCACAAAATCATAGACATGATTCCTTGAACAATAATTGATGCTCAAAATAATTAACCGGTTAATGGGTTCATAGAACGAGTTCATTCATGGGCTAGAAAAATCATCTTCTTCCTCATCTTCTAATATTTTCCGTTTTCCTTTCCAATAAAACTCAAAATACACTTCTAAATCATGATCAAACAATTGGATTTTCATATCTGTTAGATTTAATTTACAAGGTATTACAAATATGAGTCATGTTAAACAATATGCTCGAGAACTCAAGGCCACTCAATGCATTATTAGGGTTTATTCTAATTATTATCATGATATAGTGTTAACCACATAATCCATACTTGTTTAAGAATATAGAATGAGCAAGCAAAGTTATCCACCATGAAGCTAGTAATGGTAGCATCATTAAGTTACGAAGTCCCCACCATTAGGACATAAGGTTTCTACTAATAGGATATGAGTTACCAACCAACAAAACTTGAAGTTCTGACCTTGCATCACTAGGTATCCTGAAACTTAAGGGTCGACACCCCATACGTATGGCTATATATTTGATAAAGCAAGAGAGGTACTGGAACAAACAATGATTCCCCTACATGAAAGTGTATGCTAATAGATCCATCATCCTATAAGCTACCCATTGGTTAGCTACTCTAAAATTTGGAAAATGAAAGGATCGAACAAGCTCTTTTTTATTTTAATTGATTAGTGTTTTATTATAGGTAAGAAAACAAAATATAGAAAGCTCAAACAATCATATCCACTAAATCACCATTTAAGGATCTTATATAATTCATTATGTAATTTTATATTTATTGATACTTTAAATTGAACACAATCAACAAAACAAATTAATCCTCATATAAGGCATTTTATGGAAAAAAACAAACCATTAAATCCCTCAAATTCATTACCGACTAATTATTCATCCATTTATTATCTAATGTGGTCAAACTTAAAACCCATAACGATGGTAAAAACCAAACCAAACCAATATTTAATTTATTATGCATGCATCATCTCCAACACTCAAAAAAAGTTATTAAAACATACTGAATACTTTTCCACACTACAAGCCTACTTTAATCATTGACATTCATGCTCATCATTTCATAAACCAACATAATCTTCAAAACCTTTAAAACTTGGTCTATCATATAGAGAACTCTTCAGACTACATATTAACATGCTTAGTAATTAGTTAGTCAATGTAAGCATTAGGATATTAACAGTTTATTTATATATCATGGTGGAAGGAAAAACATAATTCCAGTATGTCAAACATGTCACCCATATTTATATTCTCCAAATGGCCATCATGGCCTAACTATGCATACTCTTACCCTATCATGCTAACATTATGTCTATCATGGAGGCCATGCAAGGATCAAACTCAAGTTTCTATTTTGATACTTCCATTCAAAGTATTTAACTCATGAGTAATACAATGTATTCATATAAGGCACACTACATTCTTAGGATACCAAATCAACTAAATAATATCATTTTCAACTCCAAGACCCATATTTATTAGTCTATCTTCAAGAAGCAACTATAAGTGGATGTGGTAGAGACTTATTTTAGTCCATAGCTAGCTAAATAGAAATAATGAATTAGTAAAACCCTAGTTGTAGGAATCGTCATAATTCCTTTCCATATTACATTCAAAATCAAAGGACTAGTTAGCAAGCTATCTTAATGACCATAGATTCACACAATGTTAAAAAATCAACAAGAAACCTATGCTAATTTTTATAAATTAAATCTGGAATTCAATTTTTTTTATAAAAAAACATTTAAAAAAAATCCACTAAAATATTTTAAGCTAATAAGAATCCTTCATAAAATTTTTGATTGATTTTCAAAACTAATTACGAAAATGTACAGAAAGTAAGTAACTTATATTGAACATGACCTTAATGGTTAGCTTTCATATATAAAGTTTAAATCAACCAATTTTTAAGAATTTATACAATTTAAAAAATAGAAATATAATTTAACATACATTAAATTAATCTAATGAACCATTTTAAGAAAACACTATCAAAAGTTAGAGTTTCTATGATTGAGCTAAAAATCAACCAATTAAAATTGATTACTTCTAGTTAATAGTTCAAAAATACAGTTAAACAAATTATGAACAAATTTGAACAATTAAATTAAATACATACAATCGTTCAAATAGCCAATTTAGAGGAATCATTTATGAAAATTAAGATTTTAGTTTGAAATGTATGTACATTCAAATATTGCTAAGTTAATTAAATTGATGATTCAAAAATGAAATCAAATATATTATAAAACATATTACAAAATCAATATTATTAAGAAAGTCAATTTTATAAATCTATTTCAACATGCAAATATTTTGGCCTAGAAAGCCAATTTTAGTTAACTTAGTGTGAAACACTCAAATCGACACTTCCATAAATCAATTGAAGATGGTTTAAGACATTTTATATGACCATGTTATAGAAATTGCTTAAATTGAGAAAACTTTAAATATATTGTGAATTTGATCACAAACACGAGAATCCTTAAATCATATAAGATAACACAAAAAAATCCAATAAATTTAGAAACACAACACATATTAATCGATCTTAACAACTAATTTAGGTTGATAAAAATCAAATCACACAAAACCAATCTAAAATAAAAGCATAGGGTTAGGGATTTACTCAAAAAAATAAATATGTTATCATAAGTTCAATGGACCTCATCAATTGTAGAAATAAGAAATATGCTTGTTGGTGGGATTTAGAGTCAATGTTATTAATGGTTGCTATGTAGTTAGACATCAATCTATAACACTTGCTACTACATTATCTTGATGCTACATTACACTACTCATCATTGGCATTGGTATGTGGTAGTAATTTGTTACCATTAGTCATCCATTTTAGCTCAGACCAATCATCACCATTGCTTGTCTGATATCCTCCCCCTTGGCTGCTATTATTCGATATTTGTCGCTCATCATTGTAACTTATTGATTGAATATTTTTCAGTGATTTTGGCTATGGTGTAGTGTGGTTGTGTGGTTGTAGAAGGTCAAATAGAAGAGCATGGTAGGGAGTCAGCACTACTAGGAAAATGGGAAATAATAACGGGACATTAATAACGGTAGTTCGACAACCATTGTCAAACGCTTGAAAATTAATGGGCGGGAGAGTTTTGATAACAGTTCTAGTTAAAAACCGTTATTAAAAGGGCAACATTATAATTTGGACAGATGTTTTAATAACGGTTTCAGGTAAATCGTTATTAAAAGAGGATTTAATAACGGTTCATATTAGAACCTTTGTCAAAAGTCAGAAGCTTTTAATAACGGTTCTTGGAAGAACCGTTATTAAAAGATGTTTTAATAACGGTTCTCTAAGTAGCTGTTATTAAATGCTATTTTTAATAACAGTTCTCTCAGGAACCATTATTAAAACCCCAAAATCAAACTTATATTTCGCTCAGTTCTGTTTCGTGCCAAAAATTTTAGACTCTCTGCACCTTCGTTCTCTTGCTCTCCTTCTCCTTGCAAACCCTCTCACTACCACACCGGCTCCTCTCAAGTAAAGGAAATCCTCGCACCGCTAACTCTCCACCACGCCTCTGCCATTGTCAGCTCTACATGTGCGTGCTGTCATTGTTCTGAAGCTAGCTAGCACTTGCACCTTCATCCTCCGTCGTGTTTGAAGCCCTTGCCTCTCTCAACATTCTCACCGTCGTGTTTGTAGCTAGCTCACTTTATGTATGTGTTTGTTCTTCCTCTCGTAACTTTTTATCTACTTATATATGTATATATATATATATAAATGCATGCATGTTTCTACAGGGTTTCGTTTGTTTGTTATTGAAAGATTTGGTTTGTCGTTCGAAAATGTGTTGTTGAATGTATTGGCTGAAAATTTTGTTGTTTGTTGTTGAATTTGCTGCGTTATTATTATATATTAACAAATGCATGTGTTCGCCAAGACCTTTACATATATATATATATATATAATATGAATGTGAGTGTAGAGTTATATACATTTTCACTCATAAAAACTATATATATATATACACACACACACACACACATATTTTCATTAATAAGTATAGGAGACTAGCAATAAGATATAGGGAATGTCATATAATGAAATGCAAATATATTTTACATATGCATATGTTAATGATTGCTATTTGATGAGGATTAAAAATATATAGAGAATAAGGAATATATAAAAGTGAATAATTAAATAGAGAGAAATAATTGTGTATGATAATAATAATAATAATAATAATAATAATAATAATAATAATAATAATAATAATATGATTTATATATTATGCTTTAATTACATTTAGCTAGGTTTAGGGATTAGGTTTTTTTTTGTGGTTTAGGGTTAGGTTTTATTATAATAAATTATGGTTAATTAGCTAGGGTTAGGGTTAGGATTTATCGTTTATTATGGTTAATTATGGTTAGGGTTAGGGTTAGTATTAATATATTTTTGGATACGTGTTAGCATGATTCGTGTATATATATATATATATATAGAATAGCATGATACAGTTGAGATTAATTCTTTCTAAGCATGATTCGTATCGATAATATAATGGTACATTATTATGCTCATTACATAACATTCTAACATAATTTATTTATTTATTTTTTGTAGAGATATGGCCAACAAAAACATTGATAGGGATAGCAGTGATGAAGAAGGGAAGAGAGGACCTACGATTATGAGAATTATCATAGACATGAGGAATAGAGGAGAAGTAGCCGAGTTGGGATGAAATACTTACAATCTTCCCATCGGCCCATACGCAGATATGTTCTTGACCTATATTTCACTTGTGACCCGTAACCGTGTTCCTATCTCTTATAATAATTGGAAGCAGGTTCCACAGGGTCATAAGGAGCATATTTGGCAAGAAATCAAGGTAAATATGCTATTTTACATAATCATTTTTGTATGTCAAATGTTATTAATTTTATTACATTAACATCGGTATACATCTACATGTCTTATTTTGCAGAGAGTGTTCAATGTCCCAGAGAGTAGGAAGAAATGGCTTCTAGACATTATGAGGAGCGTCTAAGAACTTTTAGGTCATATTTAGCTCGTAGAAAAATGTATAGAAAGAAGGATGGTTCTGTACGACAGAACCCACCCAAACGATACAGTTTCATCGATCAAGAATGTTGGAACCAATTCATTGTTTATCATCTTACGGTGGATTTTAAGGTACATGTTAGATAATAATTAAACTTTTTGTATCACTCCCAGTATTATGCTTAATATTGAAATAACCATGTCATTATGTTTTGGCTTGTCACATAGGAAAAAAGTACCCAAAATAAAGAGATTGCCAAGCAAAATAAATACCGGCATAATATGGCTCGCAAAGGCTATGCGGGCCTTGAAGCGGAGTTGGTATGCATTTTGTGATTATCTTCTTACATGTAAATGTTGAATTTTATAATAATATTCTTAATTAAGAATATTTTTTTATTTGTAGCTCCTAGCCCAAGACTTGGACCCATGTACCTCGTCCATCAATATTGGTACATTATGGAAGAAGGCTAGAGCAACAAGAGATGGATATATTAATGAATATGTTGATGTTGCATATGTGGATTGGGTGTTACGAGAACGAGCATATGTGGTCGATCTCGTGGTTCTCGTAGCACTAATGAGCAAGTCGCCATCCTCACCCAAAAATTGAACATGGCATTTGAATGGATGGAAACAATGGAGCAATAGTTGTAATTTATTAAATCTCAAGGGTATAAGCCTTCCGATTCAGTAGACCATGATCAACTTCACATACCTAATGTAAATAGCGTCAATGATAGTTGTGAAGCTGATGCATTTCTTTCTACTCTTCCCGAGGTAAGCATTACAAACTATGAATTGTTATTAAATGTATTCGGTGTAATAAATTATTAATAATGTATAATATTTTTGTTTAGGGTTTGCATAAATGTGACTTATTAGCGAATGACCTTTCAACAATTTTGGCAAAAGGAAGGGTCCGCATCAGTCACAGTACTGAAACGCAGACAATCCACGGGTACAATTTAGCCCTAAATACAAGGTCGGTGAGTATTGACACTCAAATCATTGGTAGTGCACACTTGTCTTGTTATAAAGAGGGCAATGAGGCAACCACAGTACTAGAAGGTCATGGAAGCTTTGTGGCTTGGCCTGCGGATCAAATACGTCTCACTACTGTTGAGGTATTGACATTTGACATCTTTATTAGACCATGTTTAGTAGTTACACTATATATACATGTTTCATATATATATGCTCAATATATATTTTGTTTAATATTATAAATTAAGGAATCAAAAAAGGAATAAAAAAAGAAGACTGCTTCTGCTAGTAAAACCAAGAGAGGTACTAGCAGAACGAGCAACACAAATTAGGGCGCTGCTAAAGGAAAGAGAGCTAAATCTAAAAAATCAGTTGCCCCATAAAAGATTCCTTCTTCAGATCAGCAAAGCCAACCTCCACGAGCATTAGCTATATTATATTTTTATGCCCAAAACTACCTCAGGACAGTTATATTTTCATTGACTGTCGTGCTGAGTATGTTGAGAGGGACGATGCTACTTACATGGTATCGACGGCTGACATAAGTGACATTTATAATCAAGAATGGATGTCAACCATAACTGTCGTCATCTATGTCACGTAAGTATTATTTCATTTTTAGATTTTAGTACTCTTAACTTATACAATTGAAATTTTTATGACCTCTTATATGAGTTATTATTTATTAACAAATATGCATTGTTTTTGTTGTCCATAGATTGGTAGCTAGTCGAGCTGCGATGGAGGGAATATTGTCCTCTATTGTGTTTGTGAGCCCATACTACATAGCTGACGGTACTACAATAAGAGAGGGTAGGCACATAAACTATTTAGCGGATCGCATTTTCATTGAGGGACACAAAAAGCTCTATCTCATTCCTCACCTCGAAAATGAACATTGGGTTTTGTATGCTATCCGACCTAATCTTAATAAAGTCTATGTGTTTGATTCCCTTCAAACCTATGACGTGCCTTTTGAACTCGCTCGTCGTGGTGGGAAGGAATTTATTGACATGTTAGTATACTTTTCACTTCTTACTTCATTAGCTTATTTATACATATATTCGCCTAGCTAGCTTTCATTATTTGAGGTATATATGCGTTCTTACATTATTGTGTATCCAAATCTATTTATTAGGGCACTACGGACAGCGTATCAAAGGAGAGGTGGGAATGGTGTCCCAGACCCAAAGATTGTTCAATACGAGCCTGTCATAGTAAGTAGGAAGGCAACTATTTCGTATTTTATTTTAATTAAAATTAATATATAATAGTTAGAGGCTAACTGAATTTATTTGACAGTGTCCACAACAGTAAAATGAAAAAGATTGTGGATACTATGTATGTAGAGCAATGGATCTGATAGTCCAAAATAGATCGGTCAACATAGATCCAAGCCATGTATGTTTTCTTTTCAATATTTTTCCATTAATGAATCATGACATATATGTTTGATACTTGACGTAAGTGCTAACTATATATTAATCAAAACTTGGGATTTGTAGTTTTTCACCGATGATTATGCACAAGGCCGGCAATAGAATGTTGAAGAAATTGATGAAGTGAGAGAGCAATGGGCAAAGCATGTGCACTCATTCATTCGGTATTAGGTAGAGATCTATATATTCTACATGCATGTTCAGGTTTGTATTTTGTCTATCCCTTTAAGTCTTCTAAGCTAGATTTATAAACATTTTTCTTTGGCGTGTAGAGCTACCAAGTTGTGGTATGCCTACTAATTTTGATTCTTGAGTATATATGTTCGGTGTATTAACAAGGGATTGATTGAATTTATGGTGTGATTGCAGATTTGTTATCAATTGATGTTGTTTTACAATGCAGATTTGGTAATTATTTGAACATACAACTGTGTATGTGGGCAGGAACAAAACTGCAAAAACTATAAAAAAAACTAGAGTTTTAATAACGGTTCTTATGAAAACCGTTATTAAATACTTGTTTTAATAACGGTTTTCATAAGAACCGTTATTAAAACCCTCTTTTTTAACAACGGGTTTTCTCAAAAACTGTTTTAAAACATGAATTATATGCCCATATTGGCGGTTTTTTTTATATTTTGATAACGGTTATGAACCGTTATTAAAGATTTAATAACAGGCGTTTTAATAACGGCTGAAAACCGTTATTAAAACTACTTTTTGGGGTAGTGCAGGATTGTTAAAGTGTGAGAGAAGATGTAAAAAAAATGAACATTGGCATAAAGATAAGGCATTTTTTGAAGATACTAACAACAAAAGAAGGCTTCACTTAAATTATGATATCTAAGAAAATAGAGGATTATATTAAAGGAATATCAATTCATTTTATGTAATCCATTCCTTAAAGATTTGATGTTCATAAAATCAATATATTGTCATTTATGGAGTTTAAAAAAACTAAAATCAATATAAGGTTATTTATAGAGTTCTAAAAAACTTTTACGCAAATTACTAATGATAAAGGAATTCATATTATTTGCAAAAATATATAATACAACCTTATAATAATTTGTAAAAACGCATGGAAATATATTTAAATAAAATTCCAGTAGATTATAAATAATTTAAATAATATTTTGAATAACAATTTTGTAAACATTTAAAAGTAGAAATCTATGATAAATATATTTTACAATCCCTTATATTTTATCCTACTCTTTCCTCGATATCAAATCAATACGATAGGTTTGTAAAATTAGTAAAAAAAATGTTATCTAAATCTAATGAGATTCTTATAAAAAAAAATCATAGATCAATTCCAACAAAATTTTGGCTGCGTCTTGAAAAAAAAATATTAAATAGGAATTTCCAAGGGTTAAAAAAAGCATGAAAATATTAAACTTTTGATATAATTATATACAGATGAGAAATATTACTTTTATGAAGTTATGCTAGCATAACTAAAATTTGAAGGTTTGTCATAAGACTTTTACAATATATTAATGATTTGATTGAAATTCCTCATTAAATCTAGAAATAAAAATATAATTTTAAATCAAAATTAAAATCATGTTAATTTAATGAAAATCATAGTCATAAATGAATATATTTAGATACATATGCACTAACAAATGATTCATACAAATATTAAGATGATACAAAATCATCGATATAATTATAAAAATAATTATTAATAAAATAGTTGAACATTTTCATCAAATTATACTAAAAAATTAAGAAATTTGATTATGAAAACTTGGATTATAACATTATTAACTCCTTAAAAAAACTTCATCCTTGGATTTTAGTAAAATGAGACCAACCACAACTCAAAGAAAACAAATAGATTGAGAGCTTGATAGGTAAAAATAATTTAAGGGTAAATTAAAGATAATGAGCTAAGGTTCAACTGAACAAAAATAAGCATAGTTCAATTGTAACAAAGTGATTTGGAGTTAAATAAGAGAAAAACAAATCACATTTTATCAAACAATGTACAATAGTATTTGATTGAGGTAATGTAGATCAAACTAGGAATAAACTTAGAGCTCAGAAAAAAGATGAGAAACAAAAATTATATCACATAACAACACCAAACTTATATATTAATCAAGGATAGCCAAATTTAAGAGATACACTACATAAGGTAAGCTCTTGTGTTCATTTTTACTACTCTTACACTACATCATGTCGAACTTAAGCTTAGTTGAATCCCTACAAACCTTATCAACTTTGACATTTTCCTTATTTCTATGTTATATGAAGGTCTGTCACACCCCCAATGTTTGAATAATTTTTTTTAGAGATGGTGCAGAAGCATTTGAAAAGCAAAAATAAGGAATGTTATCATCACATCAACCATGAAAGAGGTGTGATCATCACTTAATCCCTGTCTGATGTAAGGTAATATAGACCAACAAATGAAAAGAAGCATGGTCATAATAGTAAAATAACATTACTAAATATAACAAAGAAGAGATCAATAATATAGATATGAAGAGTGCAATAACTTACAAAATCCAAATACTAAAAATCAAAGATAAGAGTTTAAATAATCAAAAGAATAAAAAATTCCCAATGCTATGGGAAAACCACCTCTAGTGGGTTATCATAACTTTTAAGCATAAATATAAATCTCCATGCCTAATAAATAACCATCTAATAGCCCACATCATCATCCTCAACTACTCTAACTGAGAATTATACCCTGTGAATCATCCTTTTCTTTCCGAACCAAAAGACAGATCATCACAATAAGCACACAAGTGTATTATTAGTATGATGAAATACTAGTAAAACATACTACCTAAAATATGTTAAGGCTCATGTAGCACATTAATGTCATATTGTATCATGGAGATAATCATATTAATATAAATTAACACTTAGACTCATGGCAGTAAAACACCTAGGCATACTTACATGGAAATCATGGAATAATAGTAATATAGTACATGCCTCACAATCATTAAAATGTAAACTATATTATAAATATTCCTTTAGTGACCACATAATTTCTAATATTAAAATAGTTCTTTCAAACACACCTAGTTCTCTACCATGAATAAAAGTCATGGTAGAAAAAAGCTACAATGGGATACCTAATGTAAAAGATAATAGATGAGTACCTTTCATAAATGCAAGACCTTTAAGTTTGGTTGATATAAAAACAAATTTAACCAAAGAAAGATGAAATTGGATTGTTTTCCAAATTCAATATGGTATTCAATATAAAAGTTGCATATACTCCAAGATCAAAAGAATTCTAAAGGGAAACCTCTATTTCCTTGTAGAATGACTCCTAAAATTCACTCAAGATTCATCCTCACAAGTAAAGATAATAAGAACATAGATTTACTAAGATTTTTGACTCTAATTTCTATCTTTTTCATTAATTGCTTGGTTGTAAGGCAATTCACCACCACTAATAATGTAAGGCTAATGAGGTTCAGCCTAACACTTAATTAATCCTAAATCAACCAGCCTAATTGAATTAGAGTTAAACCAACATATTTCTATATGCTATATACAATGAGTTACAATTATAATTATAAGATATTACAAAGCTAACATAAAATATAAAAGCTACATAACACCTAATCATGATAATATATGGAAGAATCATATAATTAAGCTTCAGTTCTTGTAGCTTTGTCTTACAAGCAACTTTACAACCCTTATATTGTCATTTTGTTGTACATTAGATGTCGTTGGTGAATTCCTCTTCTTGGAGACATATTTTATACCTACAATAACCACTTAATGAAACATTATTAGGGTTAGTATGAAGGTTTTGATAAATCACCAATGTTAAAAGTCCTTTGACCTCCTCCATATGACTCTAGTAATTCTAGGTCATAAGCATTGTTTCCAAATTTTATTAAGATTTTAAATGGTTTTTCCACTCTTGGCATTATTTGATTCTTTCTAACATTTAACCATACCAAGTCTCTCAATGAAAATATTTGTGTAGTTATATTTTTGTTAGCTTAGTTTTAGTATTTAGCATTAGAATTCTCAATATTATTATTATTTATTTCCACATGAATTTTTTTAAACAATTAAATATTTCTTTAGCATCATATTTCTTAATATCACCTTTATTTAATGAAAACATATCAATAGGCAAATAATGATTAACTCCATAGATAACTTCAAGTGGACTCGAGTGAGTTGTAGTAGAAGGATTACTATTGTATGCAAATTCAGCATGTGCAAGTTTTTTATCCCTACCTTTTATACTCTTATTAGCTAATTCTTGAAGTAAAGTTCCTATGTTCTAATTAATCACTTTAGTTTAACCATCTATTTGTGGGTGATGAGATGTACTACACAAAAACTTTCTACCTAACATATACTGATGTGTCTTCCAAAATCTTCCTAAAAGTTTCATATCTTTATTTAATATTATGCTTTTGAAAATACCATGTAACCTTACTATTTCTTAAAATATAAATTTACCACATGAGTTTTTTTAGTTGTTTTATTACAAGCAATACAATTTTTAATTTTTGAAAACTTATCTATCACCATCATAATAGAATCCTTTCCCCTTTGTGTCCATATTAAGCCTATGATAAATCCAAACTAACACTCTCCCATGGTTAACTAGGAACTAGTAAAGGAATATACAAACCTTTATGGAATAAATGCTTACTCTTTTGATAAATTACATGTCCCAATAATAAATTGTACTAATTTTACCATTTTTTGCTAGTAGAAATGTTCTTCTAATATTTATATGGTTTTGTAGGCACAAAAATCACCTGCTATACCTCCTTTATGTACTTGCTTAACAAGTATTTCACTTGCACTAGAATGAGGTATACATAACTTATTGAGTTTAAAAAGAAATTCATACTAAAGCACAAAATTACAATGACAATTACTTTTCTTAAATTCATTATAAACTTCAAAGAAATCTTCATCTTTATCGCATAATTATTTTAACATTTCAAAACGTAATAATTTAACATCTAACATAAAAAGTATCATAAATCTTATAGATAATGCATTTGCTACTATATTTTCTTTACCATTGAAATTTTTGATAAAAAACATAAAGGATTGTAAGAAACTAGCTCATTTTGCATACTTAGGACTACTTTTATTTTTCCCATGCAAATATTTTAAACTCTCACATTTCAAATGCAAAATAAATTGCTTAGGTGCCAAATAATGACTCCAAAGTTCCTAGCTTCTTATGATGGCATAGAAATCCTTATCGTATGTTGAATAATACATTTTAACACCATTTAATTTTCACTAAAAAATGCAGAGAACCCTTTTTCTTGTGAGAGTACACCTTTATCCCTATCCCTGTTAGCATCACATATAAGTTCAAATAATTGATAAAATTTAGGCAAGGATAATACTGATGCATTACATAGCTTGTCTTGTAATGTCTTCAAGGATTTAGTGACATATTCTCCTCACTTGAACTTTTCTATATTCAAAAGATGTGTAATTAGCATGGAAAGAGTTAATAAATCTATAATGAATCTTTTCTAGAAACTCACTAATCCATGAAAACTCCTTACCTCATAAATATCCTTAAATACTGGCCAATCCTAAATAAGTTGAATCTTTGTATTATCCACTTTATACCTTCACTAATTATAATATAACAAAGGAAAACAATACTCAAAAGGATAAAATAACATTTTCCCAGTTTTCCTTAGAGTTTAGTTTCCTTTAGCTTAACTAATAATCTCCTCAAATGATTATGATAATCGTGCTCATTTTTTTTATACACAAGTATATCATCTAAATATTTTATAATAACTTTTTAAGAAAAGATCTAAGAACTTTATTCATTAATATCATAAACTAACTAGGTGCATTAGATAATCCAAATGGCATAATAGTCCATTCCAAAAGACCATATTTTATTTTAAAACTAGTGTTCCATTCATCTCGTTCTCTTATTCTCATTTGATGATATCTACTCCTTAGATAAATTTTAGAGAATACTTGTGCTGTACATAACTTATATAACATGTCATCTAATATAGGAATAGGAAATCTATATTTGATAGTTATATTGTTCACAACTTTATAGTCAATACAAATGCGCTATGTACCATCTATCTTTGAAACAAGTAATACAAGTATGAAACATGGATTCATGCTTTCTCTCATGTATCCTTTTTTCCTACAAGCTCTTGTATCAGTCTATGTAATTCCCTAGCTTCTTTTGGATTACATTTACAAGCTTGTTGATTAGGTAACAATATACCAAGCATTAAGTATATAACATGTTTTATCCCACTTTTAGGCAATAATCCTAGTGGTAAGTCATTAGGAATTATATCATTATATTCATCAATAAGATCATATAATTAAGGATTATTTTCATTTTTTCTCCTTTTAGGGGTTCCTTGTTATACATTCTATCATAGAATTCTCATACAGTAATAAAATTTTTTATTTTTGATTATGTTATCTTTATCACACTTAAAAGGTTTAAGTTTATTCTTTTTCTTATTCCTTTCAACAAGATAATCATTAGTAACTACATCATTAATAACACATATATCATATTGCTATGGTTTACTTAATAAGATTCCACATGCGTCTATGGACAAAATATTACATATCACATCATCCTAATAATTATCAATTCTAAATGAGATTAGTTTTTTTTTTACCTTGGATCCTTTTTCCTTGTAATGCTATTGAAAATAATAAGGTTTCGAATGTGGTGTTTCCTCTAACCCCAATTACTTCACTATCTTCTCATTATCCACAACTGTACAAAATCCACTATCAATGATAACCCGATAAACTGTATCTCCAACTCTTCCTTTAATCTTGAATATCTTCTCTCATTGATTAGGTTGGTCAGTAGCTTGCACTTGAAGTACTCTTTTTAACACATAACAAGTATTACATTTCTCCACTAAGTCACTTAAAATTTCTTCATTTGAGTTGAGCTCTAGATCTTCCTTAGAAGTATCTATAGCTTTAATCTATTGTATAGATAATACTCTCTAGTTTGGACATTCTCTATCGAAGTCTCCAAATCGCCGACACTAATTTTGTAGAGACTTCATTGACCTTGGTCTTACCCTTCTCCTCTTGGATAATTATAATAGCCCACATTTCTATAAAATGGTTGATGTAGGTGTGAATATGGAATTAGAATTATGGTGATATTAGGAATCGAATTAAGATTACATATTAAGATGAAGACTTGTATATCTTAAATTAAGTATGAGAATGATGATTTGATGATGGTGATGATAATTCAATGTTGGTGAATGAATGATGAAGGTGATTTGATATTCATGAGATGATAAGGATGATGATTTCAGAATGATGTGATGATGAGGACAAAGATTTGGTAATTACGGTTTGAAAGTAGAAGGTTTTGAGTTTTAGAGTTAGGGTTAAGGTTTGGTTTTCAAAATTAAGGTTAGAGTTTTGAATCATAAATTAGGGTTAGAGTTTTACAAATTAGGGTTTAATTTTTTTATGAATTAGGACTATGATTATGACAATAATAACATGGATTATGGAGTTTATAAAGATAGTACTTAATCTCTAACTCAAACAGGTGAAGAGATTAAGGGTTTTAAGATTAATCATTCACAAAGATTCAATTAAAATTGAGATGAACTCACACAAAATTGAATAAGAAATACTTGCAATTTCAATTCAACTAAATTCAATCAATCAATGTCCCCTTCAATGTGTGTTCTATGACATATATAACGAACACCACTGCTTATTTTACACAAGATATTCTCATCTACTAGCTAAAAGACACTAGAGGATAGAATATTATTCAAAAAATAGATTTAAGCTAATTTATTCTCTACCTAATAATTAAATCAACTACTTAATTAATTAATTAATTAAACCAAATAATATGCACATCCAATATGCCTTTTATTCCTCCCATGCACATAGCCATGCTCTCCATGCATGCCATGCACATGCGATATACACCTAGTAGTTTCCATAGTACGTTTTATCTATAACTAGCAATGTAACCATCTGTTAGTCATCAATTTTATGAGACATCATTTCTAAATGTAGAAAACTTTGTTCCATAATGATGAATGCCAATTCTTGAGTGTTTTCTACTACATCATTCTCCATTTGTTGACTTAAATTTGCCTCAAATTTGTATTGCTATAGTAAAGGCTAATGTCACCAACTTTGAATGTCCTTGATACCCCACCATATGAATCTATAAAATCTAGCTCATAAGAAATCTCCCCATACTTTCAAAATATTTTGAAAGGACCATGCACCTTTGGCATAAGCTTGTTTTTCCTTATATTAGGAAATCTCACCTTCCTCAAGTGCAACTATACCAAATATCTTGGTTGAAAAAGATGTTGAATCCTATGCTTATTTGCTCTTAACTTGTATACTTCATCCACCTTCTTAATGTTTTGCTTGATCTACTGATGAAGTTTTTGAAAGAAATCCACTATTTCTTGTGCATCATAACTCTTCACTTCACCTTTCTTCATATGTACCAAATTAATTAGTATATATGGATTAATACCATATACTATCTTGAATGGACAAGAGCTTGTTGTAGTGGAAGGACTTCGCTTGTAATAAAAATCTGCATGTGCTAACTTGAAATCCCAATCCTTAGCACTCTTACTCACTAATCCCTTTAGCAAAGTGCCTAATGTTCTATTAGTGAAATTAGTTTGTCCTTCCATTTGAGTATGATGTTATGTACTAAATAGAAGCTCCGTTCCTAGCATATTCTATTATGTATTCTATAAATATACTCCTGGGAATCCCTTGAAATCTCATAATCTTCTTGAAATACAAATCAGCAAGATGAGTAGCATCATCAATCTTGTGACATGGAACAAAATGAGCCATCTTGAAAAATTGGTCCACTACAATTGATATAGAATTCTTTCCTCTTTTTTTCCTAGGCAATCCCAATATAAAAGTGATAATAACACTTTCCCATGGATGAGAGAGCATGGGTAAAGGTATATATAACCCTTTGTGGAAGAAACTCTTACTCCTTTTGCATGTATCACACCTAGCAACCATGGCTTGTACTCCGTTTTGCATTCTCAGCTAATAGAAATATTCTTATAATAACTCTAATGTCTTGTGAACTCCAAAGTGTCCACCAATTCCTCCTTTATACACCTATTTGATTAATAAGTCTTGAATTAAGGTCATAGACACACACAATTTGTCGTGTTTGAATAAGAGTCCATATTAAAGAACATAAGCTCCATAACTTCCTTGTTTCTTGAAATCTTTTAAGATCATAGCAAAATCATTATCCATGGTATATTGAATCTTCAACATCTCGAACCCTAAACGTTTTGCATCCATCATGGTAAGTACCATGGTCCTCCTAGAAAATGTATCTTCCATCACATTCTCTTTGCCATCCATATGTCCTATATAGAACAAAAATATTTGCAATAAGCTTATCCACCTAGCATGCCTTGGACTCACCTTCTTTTAACCATGTAGATGCTTAAAACTCTCATGATTTAAGAGAAGTACACAAGGCTTGGTCTCAAGTAATGGATTTATGTCTCTAAACAATGCACAATAGCATATAACTCTTTATTATAAGTCGAATAGTTGAGTCTTACACCATTAAACTTTTTATTAAAGAAGGCAATAGGTTTTCTTTCTTATGAGAGCACACCCCCAAATCCTACACCACTAACATCACATGTTTCATAATAACTATTATTAAACTTTTTGTATCGATCCTAGTATTGTGCATAATATTGAAATAACCATGTCACTATGTTTTAGCTTGTCACATAGGAAAAAAGTGCTAAAAAATAAAGAGATTGCGAAGCAGAATAAATACTGGAATAATATGGCTTGCAAAGGGTATGAAAGCCTTAAAGATGAGTTGGTATGCATTTTGTGATTTATCTATTTACAGCGTATTGAAGAATTTTATAATATTGGTACATTATAAAAATATTTTTTGATTTTTAGCTCATAGCCAAAGACTTCGACCCATGTACCTCGTCCATTAATATTGGTACATTATGGAAGAAGGCTAGAGAAACAAGAGATGGATATATTAAAGAAGATGTAGATGATGTAGCCACAAAAATTGTAAGTTTGTAGATATCTAGAACCCTGCTTAGTTTTTTTTAGAAAACTATTATATTTTGCTTATTTCTATAAGCTAAATTTACATATATTATATACATTAAATGATGAACTTCAAGCGTCAAATGGTGAGGAGGGGATCGACCAATATAACATTGTGTCCTAGGCTATAGGAATTGTAGAACACCCTAGAAGACACAGGGGTCTTGGATTAGCGGAACGAGTGTACGTAGTCGATCTCGGGGTTCTTGTACCATTAATGAGCAAGTCGCCATCCTCGCCCATAAATTGAATGTGGCATTTGAACGGATGGCAACAATGGAGCAAGAGTTTTCATTCATTAAATCTCAAGGGTATAAGCCATTCGATTCAGTCGACCATGATCAGCTTCACATACATAATGTAAATAGCGTCAGAGACACTTGTGAAGCTGATGCACGTCTTTCTTCTCTTCCCAAGGTAAGCATTACATAACTATCAATTGTTATTAAATGTATTTGGTGTCATAAAAAATTAATAATGTGTAATATTTTCATTTAGGGTTTGCATAAATGTGACTTGTTAACGAATGACCTTTCAACTCTTTTGGCAAAAGGAAGGGTCTGCATTAGTGACAGTACCCAAACTATCCACAGGTACAACTTTTCCCTAAATACAAGGCTGGTCAGTATTGACACTCCAATCATTGGCCGTGCACCCTTGCCTTGTTATAAAGACGGTGATGAGGCAGCCACAGTGCTAGAAGCTCAAGGAAGCTTCGTGTCTTGGCCTTCGAATCGAATACATCTCACTACTGAAGAGGTATTGACATTCAACGTCTTTATTAGACCTTGTTTAGTAGTTACATTGTTTATACCTTTTTCATATATATATATATGCTCAATACATATTTTGTTTATTATTATCAATTAAGGAATCAAAAAAGGAATCAAAGAAGAAGACTGATCCTCCTGGTAAAAGCAAGAGAGGTACTAGAAGAATGAGCAACAAAAAGGAGGGAGCTGCTAAAGGAAAGAGAGCTAAATCTAAAAAATTAGTTGCCCCACAAAATATTCCTTCTTCAGAAAAATGCCAAACTCCACCAGCATTAGCTTTAATGTATTTCTATACCCAAAACTACCTTGGGGATAATTAAATTTTAATTTATTGTCGTCTTGAGTATGTTGGGAGGGACGATGTTACTTACATGGTATCGATGGTTGACATAAGTGACATTTATAATCAAAAATGGATGTCAACCACAAGTATTGTTGTTTATGTCATGTGAGCATTATTTCATATTTCATATTTTAGTACTCTTGTAGAATTGGAATTTTTATGACCTCTTATATGAGTTATTAGTTATTAACAAATATGCATTGTTATTGTCATCTATAGGTTGGTAGCTAGTCGTGTTGCGATGGAGGGAATGTTGTCCTCTATTGTGTTTGTATGCCCATACTACATAGCTGACGGTAGTACAATAATAGTAGGTAGGCACATAAACTATTTAGCGGAACGCATTTTGATTGAGGGACACAACAAACTCTATCTCATTCCTCACCTCGCACATGAACATTGGGTTATGTACACCGTCCAACATGATCTTAATAAAGTCTATGTGTTTGATTCCCTTTGAACCTATAACATGCTTTTTGAGGTCCCTCATCATGGTGGAAAGGAATTTATCGACATGTTAGTATACTTTTCACTTCTTACTTCATTAGCTTATTTATACATATATTTATTCTAATTTCACTATTTGAGGTATATATACTTACAATATTATGTATCCAACTCTATTTATTAGGGCACTATCGATGGCATATCAAAGGAGACGTGGGAATGGTGTCCCAGACCCAAAGAATCTTCAATATGAGCCTGTCATGGTAAGTAGGAATGCAACTATTTTTTATTTCATTTTAATTCAAATTAATATCTAATAGTTAGAGAGATAACTGAATTCATTTGACAGTATCCACAACAGTAAAACAGCAATGATTGCGGATACTATGTATGTAGAGCAATGGATCTTTTAGTCCAGAATAGATCGGTCAATATAGATCCAAGCCATGTATGTTTTCTTTTTCATATTTTTCTATTAATGAATCATGATATATATTTTTGACCTAATGGCTAAATGTATATTAATTGAAACCACTACCACGGAAAGGGATTTTAATAACGGTTATTTTATAGTTTTAATAACGGTTTTCAACTGTTATTGAATCGCCCATTATTAAATCTTTAATAACGGTTCATAACCGTCATGAAAAATACACAAAAACCCGCGAATATGTGTGTAAACTTCATATTTAATAACGGTTTTTAAGTAAAAACCGTTATTAAAACTCCAATTTTTAATAACGGTTATGATGAAAACCGTTATTAAAACGTAGGTTTTCATAACGGTTCTTATGAAAACCGTTATTAAAAAGTGGAGTTTTAATAACGGTTTTAGAAGAACCGTTATTAAAACCTACATTTTAATAACGGTTTTCATCAGAACCGTTATTAAAACTCCACTTTTTTTTTGCAGTTTTGTTCCTGCCCACATACACATTTTGCAAATCTATATGTTAAAACAATTACCAAATCTGCAATGTAAAACAACATCAATTCATACCAAATCTGCAATCACACCATAATTTCAATCAATCTATAATTGGTATGCATGTCTCAATACACCAACTATACTTGCAATAAAATTAGTGGGCATACCACAACTTGGTAGCTCTACACCCCAAAGTAAAGAGTTCACATATCTAGGCTGGTAGGCGAAATACAAACCTAAAAATGCATGTAGAATATATAGATCGCTACCGAATGAATGAGTGCACGTGCTTGGCCTCTAACTTCATCAATTTGATCAACATTATATTGCTGGCCTCGTGCATAGTCATCGGTGAAAAACTACAACACCCATGTTTCAATTAATATACAGTTAGCCATTGGGTTTGTCATGATTCATTAATAGAAAAATATGGAAAAGCAAACATACATGGCTTGGATCTATGTTGACCAATCTATTCTAGACTATAAGATCCATTGCTCGTCTTCTTCACTTGAACCCTTAAAAACTTCAATTTCATCATCATCATCTAAGTTCCTTTGTCTCGAAGATCTTCAATTTTGGAGGTACCTGAAGCTCTTATCTCATCCATAATTACAATAAAGAGATAAACAATAGAGGAAAAACAATTCTGATAAAAGTAAAAACTAAAATAAATGAAAACATGTATTACCCTACATACAAAATAATACAAAGGTAGGCAACATATGTTACCACTATAATCAAGAGGTTATATAACACCATCATACCCTAAATTAAAGGTTCAATTTGTAAAAAAGGCCCTAAAAAGGTTGTATCACTTGTATGTAACAAAAAAACCTCAATTTAGAGGCCAAAATGGCCCTTTTTGGCTCCGATATTACCCAAACCGGCTCTGCCGCTTTGCCATGTCGTAGATCTCAAAAAAATACCCAAAATAGCCTCCTAGATCACCTAAATCCGAGGTCGCATGAAAAAGTTATGACCCTCCAAAGTTTACAGTTGAATCTAGCTCTAAATAACCTCAATAATGTCTTCTCTTTTGTTTATTATGGTCGTAGCTCTAAATAATGTTGAATCTATATTCTCCATGCAAACAAATACAACAATAATATGTAAAGCTCTCGGCCAACACATGCATTTGTTAATATATAACAATAACGCAACAAATTCAACAACAAACAGCAAAATTTTCAGCTAACACATTCAACAACACATTTTCGAACGAAACCCTGGCGACAGACATGCATTTATTGTTGTATATAAGTAGATAAAAAGTTAGCTACAAAAAGTTACGAGAGGAAGAACAAACACATACATAAAGTGAGCTAGCTACAAACACGATGGTCAGAATGTTGAGAGAGGCAAGGGCTTCAAACACGACGGAGGATGAAGGTGCAAGTGCCAGCTAGCTTCGGAACAATGGCAGAGGTGTGGCGGTGCGAGGGTTTCCTTTACTTGAGAGGAGCCTGGTGGTGCGAGTTGGCGGTGCGAGGGTTTGCAAGGAGAAGGAAGGAGAGTAAGAGAACGAAAGTGCAGAGAGTCTGAAAATTTTGGCACGAAACAGAACCGAGCGAGAAATAAAAGTTTGATTTTGGGGTTTTAATAACGGTTCCTGAGAGAACCGTTATTAAAACATCTTTTAATAACAGTTCCTAGAAGAACCGTCATTAAAAGCTTCTGACTTTTGACAACGGTTCTAATATGAACCGTTATTAAATCCTCTTTTAATAACGGTTTATATAAAACCGTTATTAAAACATCCGTCCAAATTTTAACGTTGCCCTTTTAATAACGGTTTTTAACTAGAACCGTTATCAAAACTTCCCGCCGATTAATTTTCACGCGTTTAACAACGGTTTTCGAACTACCGTTATTAATGTCCCGTTATTATTTCCCGTGTTTGTAGTAGTGAACATGGGCATTGTAGTATTTCACCGATGACTATGCATGAGGCCAGCAATACAATGTTGATGAAATTGATAAAGTTAGAGACCACTGGGCCAAGTATGTGTATTCATTTATTCGGTATTAGGTAGCGATCTATATATTCTACAAGCTTTTGCAGGTTTCTATTTCATCTACATCTTTCGGTCTTCTAGCCTAGATCTCTGAACTTTTTACTTTGCGGTGTAGAGCTACCAAGTTGTGGTATGCCTACAAATTTTGATTCCTAAGTATGGCCGGTGTATTGAGACATGCATACCAATTATAGATTGATTGAAATTATGGTGTGATTACAGATTTGGTATGAATTGATGTTATTTTACATTGCAGATTTGGTAATTATTTGAACATACAACTGTTTATGTGGGCAAGATCAAAATAGAAAAATCATTAAAAAAACTATAGTTTTAATAACGGTTCTTATTAAGAATTGTTATTAAAAGAACGTATTTAATCTCAAATTTATGCTCAATTAATAAGTATTAGTGTTTAATAAATGCATAATTAATAAATGAAACCCTAATTTGATTATGTTTTAACAATGGTTTTTGTAATAACCATTATTAATACCTGGTTTTCCACAACTGTTTTTACTTATAAATTGTGATTCAAACCTTATTTTTAACAACGGTTGACTAAAAAACTCTTATTAAAACCTTTTTTTATCAATGGTTTTTACTTTAAAGATGTTATTAAATATGAAGTTTACGCACATATTTGTAGGTTTTTGTATATTTTTTATGATGGTTATGAAACGTTATAAAAGATTTAATAAGGGGCGGTTCAATAACGGTTGAAAACAGTTATTAAAACTATAAAATAGCCGTTATGAAAACCCCTTTCCGGGGTAGTGAAACTAGGTGTTTTAGATGAATTATCCTTCTTTTAAGCATGTGAAATACTATTAATAATTACCTAAGAAAACCTTAGTATAGTTAGGGTAGTGGAGATGGGTTACAAGAGCAATAGGTTCCATCCCATCTCCAAGTATGCTAACTCTTAAATTTTCATAAATACATTATAAGAATTATCATATTATCCCGCATGATGTTCCACATTTAGAAAATAAATTTTCCTCAAATTAGAATCGCTATTGTAATCCCCCAAAATTTTAGAAAACCTATAATTTAATAAATAACTTTTATTTGAAATAAATTAGCTTATAAAATTATTTAGTTTATTATTTTATGGATTTTGAGTATATAAATTTGGATATGAGTATTTAATAAATTAAAAATAAATTTTTTGTTATTTTATCACATTATTTGAATTTAAATAATTTTTCAAAATAATATTTTACTAAAATTAACCTTTTTGAACCAATATATTAAATTATATTGAATTAAATTATTAAATTAAATAATTTATCAAAAATATTATATTTTATTATTTTCTAAATTAAATTAATTTATTTTCCTCATTTTCCTTCTCTTTCCTTTTTCTCCTTTTTGTTATGTCCTCTCTTTTTCCTTTTTCTTTTCCTGACTTTGGGCTGTCAGGCCTCCCCTCCTTGCACTGGGCCGATGGCCCATTCTTCCCCCCACATGCACCAGCCGACCCAGTCCTCCTCCTCTCCTCCTTCCTTTCTCCCCTCGACTGGCTACCTAGTCTCTTTTTCTTTCCCTTCCCCAACTGGCCTGCTCCCTTATTTCTTTCTTCTTCTTCTTTCGTCTGCCTCGACCCCGCAACGCCCCATCCAACACCTTCCCCAACCTGTCTTCGTCGGCCAATGCTTCCACCTCGCACACGCCAGCCATCGTCTGCTGCAACCACTACCACCACCTGCCTTCCTCTCTCTCTCTCTCTCTCTCTCTCTCTCCTCTACCCTTTTTTCATCATTTCAAAAACCGGGAAGCCCTGCACCCCATCTCGCATGGCTCCCCTTTCCCCCTCTTCGTCAACCTCTCCTTGCCACCCTAGACACTACAACCCGATCAGCCACCTGCCCCCCTCAGCCACCTCTTCCTCTCTCTTTCCTCTTTTTCCTCACCTCCTCTCTCCTGCCCCATCTTTTGAGTCTCTCCCCTTCCCCGATCTCCCTCTTCTCTCCTTCCTTCTCCCCCATTTTTCCCTATTTTTGCACCAGTGCCACCCTCCACCGCTTACACCGCCGCACTAAACCCTCTGCCACCTTCTGCCACTACCTTCTACTGCCCTGCACCATCACGCCACCCCCTCGAGCCCCTGCACTTCCTCTCTTCTCCCCCTCTTCTTTTCCTCCCCACTTTCCTCCCTTATCGGCAGGCCACCTGCAACCGCCCCGTTAGCCGCCGTCCGGCAACCTTTGCCATCACACAAGCCACCAATCCACGCCCTGAAAACTACTCTACCACCCCCATACCTTACATTACCAAAAACAGCCCCTTCACCCCTTCATTTTTCCCTTCTCTTTTCCTTCCTTCTCAGCCCCTCCACCTCGACTGATGAGTTCATATTTTGACACATTTTATACCCTTATAATCTTAGTTTTTGGTAGTTTATTTAACTAATATGGGGGAATAATTATTGTTTTATGCTTAAGTGGTAAAATTTGCATATATATTATTATTTGAGCTAAAATGATATAAATTAAGTAAATTTAGAGTAAAACATTATTTATTAATATTTATTGAATTTTATTTTACAGGTTTTATTTTTAAGTAAAATAAAATAAAATAAAAAATAAGACCTTTGGACCAGCAGCCAAAGGCCGAAGGCCCAAAGGCCTGAAAAAAGCAAACCAAACGGAGCCGAATGACGGAATGAAGGGAACGAGGGCTGACGTGGAAAGAGACGCACAAAAATTTACAAAAGGACGAAGGATGCAGTGAGGACGGACGGTCTTCACCAAGAGCCTCAACAGGCTCGAGGCGCGTGGCAAAGCCGTAAAGAAAAAGAAAGGAGAGCCTTTATAGGCTCGGGAAAAGCAGAGGTGTGCGGTCGAGAGCCTTCGGAGGCTCGGTGGAACGCAGCAGAGAAGAGCGAGGGCGGTAGAGCCTCGAAGCGCATCACAAGGCAGGCCCAGACTTCGAGGCAAAGCAGACACGGACTCAGCGCCGTCAGCGTCAGCCGGAAAAAGAAAAAGAAAAAGAATATTTCACGGAAATAAAGGCCGAGAAGAAAGAAAAATTAGAGGAAGAGTTTGATATCGATAGAATTTATTTCAGATAAAATTAATTTTTATCTGAATAAATTCTTGATCTTTTATCCAAAATTGATTCCGGTTATTTCTTTCTCTTATTTTTAATTTATATTTTAGATATATATTTCTATGTAATTAATTCTTTAATTATGGTTGGCTGATTATTTATTGTTAGGGAATGAATTGAAACCCTAGATTATAATTTGAATTATAATTTCATTTTCTTTGTTTCGTGAAATTGTTTCTTGACTCAATGTTAATTGCTATCGTTTATATGTATAATTCTGTCAAGTATAGTTTATTTGGTGCATGTCTTGTTTTGGTTCCTCATAAGTGACAGTATAGAGGATTATTTGCCTGCTAGGTGGCCATCTAAATATACTAGAATTTATATGTATAAATTGCAGTTAGGTTAGATAACAATTCACCTAATCGTTTTGTGATTCTAACCAAAGTGGTAAAACGTTTCGATACGTGAGGGTTAAGAAAAGGAAATACAGCTAGACATGCTTTTTGTACTAGTATGGGTACTTAGATTGATAGCCTTCCACTTACACTTAATGTATTAAATCTAGTTAAATATAGGAGCCGCTTGTTGCTGCTATACTGCTAGTATTTAATAGGGTTAATATTGGCGCTTTGTCTTATTAATTAATTAAGGGAAGTAATATAAGGTGTATAGACCTGTTTTTGTGTACAACTTGGTCGATCTCATTCTCACGATTAAATATTGACTTAGAAGTAAATATTATATTACATTCTAATATAGTGGTGGATTTTTATTTCCCTAACATGTTTCTCATATATGCGGGTTTCCCATTGTTTTTATTCTTATTAGTTTGTTTTATTTTATTCCTTATATTATTTTATTATTTTATTATTATTTTTACAACCCCCATTAGTATTTTTCTTATTTATTTATTCTGTGTTATTTAGGATTTTTATTTTTAGTTTTAGTTTTATTTTCAAACTAGTTAAATAGAGGTGAGCCCTCTCAATGTTCGGCCTAGAACGATACCCTATTTACCAGTGCTACAATTGACAACAAGAGGGTTTAAATTGCGTGCCGGATAAGGTCGCACCATTGACCCATCTCGGCAACCAACTTCGCCACCTCGCTACTGCCGCCTCCATCGCCCTTGGCCGCCAACAACCCATCCCTAGCATCCACCTACACCACCTCTTTACTCCTACACCATTCCCTTGTCTCAAATCCTTCCCCATCTACCTTCTTTTCTAGCTAAAAGACCCTAACCCAAAAATAACCATTATTTGTTCTTTCCACCCCCTCTTCGAGCCTTTCCTCCTCTTATTTTTGCATGCAACTCATGTTGCATAAGTAGGATGAGTTGCTGCAATTATTGGACCATTTTTATTAAAAATTTTAAGATAAAATAATATTTAAGCTAATTATTTCATTAAGTAAATTTTATAAGGTCTTATGCTTTGATTTTCTTATTTCTAATATAATAATTATTTGTATTATTTTTAGGTGTTGATTTTGCTAATCAAAGCTTGAATGTTTAACTGGAATACTGGTAAGATTCAATTTTTTGGGAATTAAGATAATCGTTAAACCTCACTTAAACGCACTGATAAACGTATGTTAGCACATTAGGATTTCTAATATGTTATTATGCTTGATATTTGTGGCTTAATATAATGTATATATATATATAAATGCTTGTATCGATTGATAAAAAGGAGAGTATGTTACTTTATATTCCATGTGTGGAGATGTTGCTTAAGGGAAGAGGTTGACTATTAATGAAGTGTTAAGTACTTTCCATATTATTTTATGTTATTGTGATTATTTATGCATAAATAATATTATTGTGAGCCATAGGGGCATTTTAGTAATATCCCTTGTGCTAGATTATGGCCTAATATGCGTAGGTGATAATAAGTATTATATTAAAATATGATGGCTGGTGGAGTTGGATATTGTTAATAGAGTATTAATATTATTATTCTATGTGGTAATGTTAATTTAATAAAAGTGGTGTAATAAAGGGGGAAAAGTGGTAATTTTGGAGGCAAAAGGGCAATATGGTAATTTTATGAATAAATGGCAAAATGGTAATTTTATAAATAAATGAGTATTATGGTAATTTTGGGAGTAAATGAGTATTATGGTAATTTTGGGAGTAAAGGGTAAAGTGGTAATTTTAGAAGCAAGTGGCAAAATGTTAATTTTATAAGTAAAGGGGTCTTATGGTAATTTTGGGAGTAAAGGGTAATATGGTAATTTTGGAAAAGAAGGGCAACATGGTAAATTTGTAAGAGAAGATAAAAATGATTGGAATTAAAAGGGTAAAATAGTAAATTGTAAAGCAAGAGGGGTATTATAGTAATTTTATAAGTAAAAGTGTATTGTGGTAATTTTGTAACTAAAAGGATATTATGGTAATTTGGAAGTAAGGGGTAGAAGGGTAATGTTGTAAATTAAAAGGATATTTATGGCAAACTTGGGAGTAAAGGGTAACTTGGTAATAATGATAACGACGAAGGATAAATTGGTAATTAAATCATGATTATAAAAGGGTAATTGGATAATTATGATAATAGAGAAGGGTATTTTGGTAAATTAACCAATAAAAGGGTATTATGGTAATTTTAATAATGAGGAAGGGAAATATAGTAATTATAAGAATGGAGAAGGGTAAATTAATATTTATAAATATGGAGAAGGGTAAATTAATAATTATAAATATGGAGAAGGGTAAATTGGTAATTATAATTCTGAAGAAGATTAAATTAATAATTGTAATTATGAAGAAGGGTAATTTGGGATTTATAATAATTGAAAAGGGGTAAAATGGTAATTATAATAATTGAGAGGGGTAAAATGGTAATTATGATAAAGGAGAAGGGCAATTTGGTAATTTATCTAACTAAGGGGACAATTTGGTAATTTAACCGATTGAAGGGTAAATTGGTAATTATTTAGCCAACTAAAGGGGCAAAATGGTAATCATGATAATGAAGGAAAGTAATTTGGTAATTTATCCAACTCAAGGGCAATTTAGTAATTATTACAAAGGAGAAGGGCAATTTGGTAATCTAACCAACCAATAAGGGAAATATGTTAAGGTTAGCAATTATGAAGGGTGAATGGTGATCTAAAAAGCGTAGGAGATAACTTAGTAACATAAACCGAGTAAGGAGTAATTTGATAATTATGCAACCTTAAGGGTAATATGGTAATTTGTCAAGTTAGGAAGGGATGACTTAGCAATTATATGAGGGGTAAATGAGTAATTTGTACCTATCATGTTGTTGTGATTGTGGAACTTCATAATATGACTCAAATAACGCTGAATAGTAAGGTAAGAGTATTTGATAATTAGTAAGTATTACGAGAACGAATTCTAATTCGGAATTATATGAGATAATGATGGCCTTAATGATTTGTCTGTGTTATCTTGGACAACCGCCTGAATAAAAAATGACTAATGATATCAGAACGATTGAAAGTGAATAAGTATCTAATTATTATGCTTTTTGTGATCACTTTAATTAAGACACTAATACTTAAAGTGAAAGACCTCGAGATCGGGAATGGTGGATTTTTAGGGGTCGCTACCCTAAAGACATGGTTTATCCCACGATTATTCTGGCATTTGCCAATGTGCCTTTGTGCCCCAGCCAGGCTCTATATCTTACTCTATCTAGCTCTACGGACCTATTTAGTGGGTATGCATACTTATGGATTAGGTGTCCTTGTCAGTAGGGTACTGAGTAGCTTTATACACCAGTACGACCAGGGTACCTTTGTGTTCCTGGGTTCATGGTTGAAGGGTACTGAGTAGCTTGTACACACCTGTACGACCGGTATACCTTTGTGTTCCAGTTTCTTGATCTCCCATCCAAGGCAAATAAATGGAATTTTTGTGCTGATTAAAAAAAGGGAAAATACTAATAATGAAAGTGAAAGATTATGAGACAGGCCTAGTTGAATTATGATATTGATTACCGATCCACCGGTTATAATAATGTCCTAGGAGCGTGTTGCCCTAACAAGTGATTATGAGTACCGATCCATCGGATATAATAGTGGCCCAGTAGCGCATTGCACTGGCAAGTGATTATGAGTACCGATGCACGGATATAATAGTGGCCTAGGAGCGTGTTGCCTTGGATGATTTTGATATATATTCCGATCCATCAGCAATAATAATGGGGGTCCCGAGCTCAATAAAATAAGTCATGGATGTGAATAAAGTTATGGAAAAATACTAATCACTTACTGTGGAACACCATATGAGTCAATGCCAGATCGGTCCACTGGCGAATAATAGTGGCCAGGAGCGTTTTGCCCTGGAGACCGATCCACTGTCATATAATAGTGGTTAGGTGCGTTCTACCCTATAAGTGATCGATCCACCTGCTATAATAGTAGGGTTCTCGCACTCACATGGATATAAAATATGAGAGTTGATTAAATAATGATGGACTAATGACTTAAGGCGGAAGGTATCGATCATGCATTGCGACATATTTGATATCTGATGTGATTGTTAATTATGTGAATGTTATATGTACACATCTTGTTATATATGTATATAGATTTGTATCATGTGTGACATTGCGAGCCTACTTTTAAGTGTGATTTTAAAGGGTTACTCAGTACCATAGTACTGAAGGGTTCCCTTTGTGGGGCCCTTGCCTATTCAACGGGTAGTGTCCCTTGCAGGTCTTTTCAGGTGCTACTCAAGTAGGCAACGGAAAAGAGAGTAAGGGTTATCCGAACTTTTAGGGTCCTCCCTTTACTTTTAATTTCTGGTTTAAATGTATTTCTTGTTCTTGTAACCACCACTGGTGGATTCTAATCTTGTAAAGTGTTTACTTGCGCTACTCTGATTAAAAAAATGGTTTGAATTTCTAACAGTTGATATTTTGTCTTTAGCCTTAGTACTTAGTACTGGAATGGTATGAGTGAACCGGTCTAGCACTAAGTGTGGCGGTAATATCCTTGAAATTCACCGTTTTATATTTTGCTTCCGCTATTTCTTAATAAAACGAAATTTTTCAGTAGTGAATTTTGGAGGTGTTATAGCTATAGTATATAAAAAAAACAAAAGTAAAAGTTCTAGAAAGTTCTCCATATGATTCAAAAATTCCACTTTATAAGCATCATCCCCAAATAAATTTAGAATTTTTATCATTTTTTAAGTGTAACCATACTAATTATTCTAGAGAAAAAACTTATCTAATTCCATTATCCTTATCTTAAGTTTGTTATTTATTATTAGATTCATCAACGTTGTTCATAATTTGTTGATGAAGCTTCACCAACATTAAAAATTCTAGAAAGTCTTCCATAAGATTTAGGTAATTGCACTTTATAAGCATTATCCTCAAATAATTTTGGAAATATTTCCTTTCTTATGTGTAACCATACTAATTCTCCTAGAGAGAACACTTGTTGAATTTGGTTCTTATGAGCTTGAGCTTGATATTTACCATTAGATTCCTCAATGTTGCTTTTAATTTGTTCATGAATTTTCTTAAAGAATTCAACTCTTTCTTTACCATCATAGTTCTTAATATCTCATTTCTCTAATGACAAGATATCAATATGAAAGTAAGGAATAACCCCATAAAAAACCTCAAATGGACTCAATTGAGTTACACTAGAATGACTATTGCTTTATTCAAACTCAATATGTGATACTTTTGTATCCTGATCTTTTGTACTTTTATTAACTAGATATAGTAGTAAAGTTCCCTAAGTTCTATCATTCACTTCAGTTTAAACATCTATTCAAGGATAATGAGATGTAATAAAAAAAAACTTATTACCAAATATAAGCAAAAGTTTTATCAAAAAGTAGCTCCAAATTTTAACATCTCTATCCGACTCTATATTTTTCGAAATACCAAATAACCTTACAATATCTTTAAAAAATAAATCTACCACATGAGTTGCATCTTAGGTTGTATTACAAGAAATGAAATGTGTTAGTTTAGAAAATATATCTACGACTACCATGATAGAATGGTTTCCACATTGTGTCTTTAGTAACCCTTGGACAAAGTACATACTAACACACTTCCATTGTTGACTCAAAAAAATGTAGAGGAGTTTACAAACCCTTATGGAAGAAACTCTTACTAATTTAACAAATCACATATCTCTTGATAATATCTTATATTAATTTTATCATTTGTGAGAAATAAAAATGTTCTCATAATAAATATAGTTTTATGCACACCAAAATGACCAATTATACCTCCTTCATGCACTTCCTTAAAAAATAAGTCACACACACTAGATCTTGGTATACACAATTTATTAAGCTTAAAATGAAATTCATCTTAAAGCACATAATTATCATGAATATAATTATTTTGAAATGCATCATAAATCTCAAAGAAATCTTCAACTTTGCATCATGACTACAATTATAACAACATTTCAAAGTCTAATAACTTAGCACCCATATTATAAGTATCAAATACTTTATCGATAATACATTTGCTACCACATTTTCTTCACCATTAAAATGTTTGACGCAAAACATGATTAATTGCAAGAAAATAATATATTATCCATGAATAACACTAATTTTATTTTTCCTTCCTGATATTTCAAACTTTCATAGTTTGAATGCAAAAGAATTGGTTTAGGTATCAAATAGTGACTTCATATTTATGACCTTCTTATGATGGCATAGAATTATTTGTCATGTGCAACGTAATATATTTTAGCCCCTTTCAAATTTTCACTAAAGAATTCAATAAGCCTTTTTTCAGACGAGAGTACACCTCTTATGCCTACCCCACTAGCATCACTTGTAACAATTTATCAAAGTTAGGTATGGATAATACTAGTAATTTACATTACCCGAATTTCAAAGTCTCAAAAGCTTTAGTGGCTTCTTCTCCCTCTTTTAAATTTTCCTTTCTTCATAACATGCATAACTGGAATGGTATTATGATAATTGCTTGATGAACCTCCTATAAAAGCTTGCTAGTCCATGGAAACTACTCACCTTATAAATATATTTGGGTATTAGGAAATATTGAATTGATTGAATCTTTGTGGGATCTACTTTTATACCTTCACTACTTACAATATAACCATGAAAAACAACACTCAAAGTCATAAAATCTTATTTATCCATATTTAAATCAAGTTTTTCTTCCCTTATTTTCTCACATTATCTCCTAAAATTAATAAGATGATCATGCTCATTTTTACTATACACAAGTATATCATCTAAGTACATTAGAATAAAATTTCAAAGAAAAGAATGAAGAACTTCTTTTGTAGGTCTCATAATTGAACTAGGAGCATTACATAAACCGAACAACATCATAGTCCATTCAGAAAGACCATATTTCATTTTAAAGGTAGTGTTATATTCATCCCCTTCCCTTATCCTCATTTGATGATATCCACTCCCCAAATCAATTTTAAAGAATAATTTTGCTCTAGAAACTTCATCTAACATGATATTAAGTGTAGGAAATGGAAATCTATATTTGATAGTTATATTTTTTATAGCCTTAGATTCAATACACATGTGTCATGCACCATTTTTTTTTTTTTGGAACAAGTAATTCATGTACGCAACAGGGGTTCATGCTCTCTTTCACATATCTTTTACATATAATCTCTTATATTTGTTTCTATAATGCCCTCCTTTAGAATAAATCTCTTTGTATTTTGATTAGGTAAAGACACACAAGTCATTAAGTTTATAGCATGATATATTCCTCTTTTAGGTGGTAAAATAGGTGGTAAATATTCAAGAAATACATGAGTATATTCATCAAGAACCTCATATTAAGGATTATTATTATTTTCCTCCCCTTATAGGGGATCCTTAATAACCAAATTATTACAACTACCTTCTTACTTAATACACTTTATTATAGACTTTTCATGTAAACGAAAACTCTTTTTATTCTCAACTATGCTGGTATCATCACTCTTAAAAGGCTTAAGTTTGAGCTTTTTATTATTTTTCTCAAGGAGATTTTTTTTGTAATACCATTGCGAAATATGATTCCATTATAATTGCATGGTCTTCCTAATAAGATTACAAATGTATCCATAGGATAAATATCACATAGCAAATAATCTTGATAATTATTAATTTAAAAGGCAAACAAGGTTTGTTTGGTTACCTTGAATCATTTTTATTTTTGATATAACATCCTAAAAATTACTACTTAAAATTTTAATTTTGTGGGAGGATCGATTAAAAAAATAGTGGGTGTTATTGTCACACTTAGCATAAGATACTAAGTGTTAATGCTAAATGTTACTTTCCTCAAATTGATCACAACCATAAGAACACAAATATATATTTCAATGTAGAATAAAATTTTCCTACAAACACACGAGATCACACAAAGAGTTATAATCTCAAGAGCAAATGAAATATAGAAGAGGACAAAAGAACCCAAGAAAAATCCAAATCAAAATATGCAAGGCAAACACCGAATAATTCTAACTCTCAAAACCTACTAGGAATAATCAAGCCAAACCCTTAAAATACTATTGTAAAGTAAAGACTTCCAATTAAATAGATAAGGGACCATAAAAAACCTCATTAGTAAAATAAAACTAAGTAAACCAAAACATAGAATTAAAATGAAATGGTCCATGGGGAACATACAAGGTAACACAAAGTATCATCATATTCTTATGTAGTATATATTATAAATAACTGTCACATTCATACTATTAGCCACATGTTCATCACATAAAATATAACCATATCACAACTATAATTGATGAAGGGAAACATCAAACCATAATTTTGACCTTTCACAATAACCAACTCTATTTCACTTATAGCCTGATGAGAGACACATTGAAAAATTATCAACCAATACATTAATTCCTAATAAGCACATATGTAACTATCAAACCAGCTTACCGAAACTAAGTAGTACACGAAGGCAACTACAAGACAAAAAAATAAAAACAATCCATTTAAGACCTTATATGATTATTATTTCTATTTTTAATTACTCAAAAACGGATGAAATAATAACTCGTAGACAAAAAATAACACTAGTCATACCAGTTCACAAGGAATCATACTGCTCTTTCAATCATCTTAATTTAAGGCATAATAACTCTCTTATCATACTAGTGCCCAAGGAAACACACTACCTGATGCAGGAGCTTCCATTGAAAATAATATTTGTCATATTCATTATAATCCTCAAGGTAAAGAATATGATTTAGCTTTCTTAGTGTTGGAGCCTATCATGTTAAATATTCTTGATAATTCTAATATGCTTAACATTGAGAAACATTCAAGTTATTCTTGTAGGTATGTTACATATTTGCTAGAAGATGATTTTTATACACATTGATGTGTACAAGTATTCCAAGGCATGCAAGAATATGACATACATGGGATGATACATTAAAACAAGAGATAAAGTGATGATATTTATTATTTGTATAAACTTGTTGTAAACCCTAACCCTAATTATATTCTATGTAAGTTAGGGTATGGCTATAATTTCATGTATGTATCTTAGTCAATTGTATAGCTTTGTAATATTAATCCTTAGTATCATTTAACCAATGATATTATACTTTGGATTAAGGTTAATATGGTCTTAATTCAACAATGATTAGTGGGATGAATTAAAAAGGTAAACTCGACTGGTTTAAGCTAGTCACCACCGAGCTTATTCCTTCTCCTATATAAACCATTTTGTACGCAACTTTGTGGGCAATATTGAGAGCTTTGAATGAGAATTTTTTTGATGAAACTTTGAGCAAGATAGCTAAAGTCTAATCCTTCCTTTTGGGTCTACATTAAGCAAGAAAAATCTTGGATTAATCCTTCCTCAATATTATCTTCAAGTTGACACATTTGAACACCTTCAAATCTACAGAAACACCTTTATCTTGTAACATCAAGTTCTTCATCTATAATCCACCGATTCACTTTATTCTTTTTGCATTAGATCGTGGGTTAAAGCTTCTAATAAAAATTTCAATCAACCTTCCATTACTTTGATAAAACCACATCACTACCTATCAAATATTGAGCACCTAATCCTTTAGTATTGATACCCCGTATAAGAACCATAAGTCACCTATAGAGTAGATAGAGCCTTACTTGAAATGTCGAGGCATCTAATGAAATAACCAAATGAAAATTTGGGCTCCTACCTCATCTTTAGGGTAGAAAATCTTACAAATAATCCATTCCCAAATCTAAAGGTGTTGCACTTTAAATATTAATATCCAAAGAAGGTGATCAAAAAATATCACATAATGCATAATGATTTCAAATTGATCTTAACCATTTTTCATTTATTTTGAATTATTCATGTAAAACCTAAGGTCTATAGCCCATCTTATGATCAAGTTCAACACAAAGAAATCCCAAATAATAGCTTTGATTTTGGTGTCTTCTTCACAAGTCCCCATAGCTTCGATTTCTTGTATGGATAATATTCTTTGATTGGAGCATTCATGAGCTAAGTGTCCCGATTCTTAGCATTTAAAATATTATCTTATGTAGACTTCATCAAAATCAGGAAGATCAAGGTTTATAACTTTCTCTTCTTTTTTATGATACTTTAGTTGATGGTCATGGAACTTTCAATATTAACTCCCTTTAACTTTTCATCGTAATCAACATGTGATTTTAGATATCTTCTGTATTGGATTGGTTGGTTTTATTGCAATCCCCATTCCGTCTCCATGGAACTTCCTTTGTTCTTGGATCTTTTATATTGATTCTTGTTTAGCAAATCTAGATTCTAATCTTTGTATTTGTGTTTACATTACAGGAATTTGCGTGAGTAGAGAACTAGTTACATCTACATTAGTTGAGTGTTTTTGAATAGCTTCAAAATTGTTTAGAAATTGGGTTCCCCTTTCATAGTCTCGATTAATAGTATACTTAACCACACTTGATTATAACATTTTTTTTGTTAATAAAACCAAATCAACTTAATGTCACACCCAAGTTCTTAGTCAATTATTGCATAAAAAATTGATTATAGAGAATTAAATATAAAACAAGAAATCTAATATATTAAGAACTATTATGCATAGACCATGTAAAAACATGTAGGTGTTATCAAGATTCACAACACATTTATCAAGATTCAAAGAATTAAATCAAGAATAATTAAGAATCTTACTAAGAACTCTGTTGGTCGCATTTGTAGTTGTTAAGCTTTGTTTTGTTCTTACACTTGTAATGTTGACTCTAAAACCTCACTTCCATACCAAATTAGATGTGGAAGATCATTAAACAATAATCTTCAACAATGAAAGACTTTTATTTTGGGATTACATGTTGCAAAAATCTTCACCTAAACATTTGATTTTTGACTTGTCTTTGTGTTGAAATTGATGGCTTTGATATTTGGTATTGATCTACTCTTAGATTAGGTCCTTTCAATAAATAAATCTTTTATTTTTCTAGAGAAAAATGTGCAACTACTCAAGACTCACACTTGAAGAAGAAGAGAAGAATAAGAGATTTGAATCTCTCTCTCTCTATTTTCAATGTATAATACCATATATATATATATATATATATATATATATATATATATATATATATATATATATACGCGCACACATGTAGGCCTTGGTTCACTTTTCATTAATAAGCCCACATAATTAGCCTTATTAACAAAAGCTAAACCTATGCATGGTTAATACATACATACATACATACATACATACATATATATATATATATATATAAATTAAAATGACAATTTACAAATATTGCAAAGTATATAATAAAATAACAAAGCTACACAAAATTCTAAATATCTAAAACATTGAATTAACATGCATAATTAAGCTTTGTGCCTTGTAGCCATGTATTCCGTGCAACTTTATAATCCTTGTAATACCATTATCTTATACATCAAAGATACCTAATAGTTTTATCTTATTGCAAACATATATGATACCAGCAAGAGTTACTTAACAAAGCAGTAGAAGTACTAGGATTTAAAAGAACAATTGGTACCATCTCTAAGTATGTTAATTCTTATTCTTCACCCTTAGGAGGGTAAGTGATGAGGGAGAAAATGTTCAAGACTTAACATTTATTGTATTGGAACTTATTTTTCTCTATTTCGATAGGATCCACTAAAAATTGGAAGGTAAATGGGTGACTGCATTACTATTTATGGATGAAACTTGCAAAAAAAAAGGTCACTAAAAATAGAGATGTGTGCATGGAATACATGGAGGGCATGAATATGTTGCATAGAAGGAATGAATGTAGCCTTTGGAAGAGAAGACTAAGTTAGACATTTTGGATGCGTAATATTAGTTATTATTGAGTTAATATTATTTAAGATAAAATAAGATAAACCCAAAAAGATAAAATTATCTTGTAATATTAGGGATGTGCAGTGGCTATAAAAGCCATAGAGACACACGACATTAAAGGAGACAAAATTAAATGAAAAATTACAAGTATTACCTATTAGAATTCTATGTGAGTTCTTCTCAATTTTAATCAATTTTATGTGAGTGATTATTATTGAAATCCTTATTCTATTTGTTTGTGTGAATTAGAGATTAAGAACTATGCTTCAGAGCCTCCATAAAACTCATGCCATCTTAACCCTAATTGGCACCTTCAACATCATCATCATCATATTTGTCTTCAAACTATTATTCTTACTTGATTTCATATATTTCCAAACTATAGATAATAATGTTATCATTATCACACATTCATCCTCATCATCTTAACTTCAAAATCTAGTCATCAAATCATCATCATTCCAACTCTTTATAATCATCATGTTCATCTAACAAATAAACCCCATCATAAACCTTAACCCTAACCCTAACCCACAAAGTATATCACCCCAAAGCCCTAACAATTTGAACTTTATCTCTTCAAATAAATCATCACCAAATCATTATCTTCCTAATCAAACCCTAACCGAACTATATTACCAACGAAACCATAACTCCATATTCCTACACACATCAGTTTTGGTATCAAACCATAGGTATTTTTTTTTATCTAATTTGATATACAAGGTCAAGATCCAATTTATCCTCTGAGATTATTTCAAAATCGAATTAACATTTTAAAATTACTGTGAAAAATAATCAAGGAGGTGTGAGGATCCAAACTTTGGTTGACTTGAGAAGGATTTTTCAAAGCACACCATTCATTGGGTGTAAGAAAGCATGGCAAGTCAAGAGGACAAGCTAAGGGATGTTCTAAAGGCATTGGTGGATGAAATCAAGGAACTGAATCTATGTATGGGTAGGATAGAAGCCTCAAGAGCCCTAGGATCACATGTCCGGCATCAAATTTAAAGAGATCAAGTAGAAGAAGATCATAGAAGGGGATCACATGACCAAATGGAGGGAGGAGGAGGAGGAGAAGAAAGTGTAGGGAACTATAGACAAGCTTATGACACTTCAAGGAAATAATATAATGATGTGGAGAAGGGGATTTAATTTAATCTACCTAATTTTAAAGGTAATATCAATCCAGAATCTTTCCTTGAATGGTTATAAATTATTGAATCTATTTTTGAATATAAAGAGCTTGATGATGAGAAAAGATGGTGAATTACCATATTAATATATAAGAAGTTTGCTAGAGTATAGTATGATAATTTGAAGTAGAGAAGGGAAAGAGAGGTAAAAAAAAATTAAGATTATGGAATAAATTAAAAAAGCACTTAAAAAGAAAATTCATGCCTAGAGAATATAAGCAAGAGAATTTTATAAAGATAACTACTCTGAGGAAAGGGTTGCTGGGAGTGGAGGAGAACATTAGAGAGTTTGAAAGATTAGCTTTTATTTTTGATGTTCAAGGAAGGGAAGATCAAATATGTGCTAGATTTATTGGAGGTCTAAATATGAATATTAAAGAGAAGGTGGAGGTGTATCCTTATGAGTTATTTGAAGACTTGGTAAAATTAGAAATCAAATTTGACAAGAAATTGAAGAGAACCAAGAAACCAATCAAAGAAACTAATGCACCTTATTTTTTGAATGTTAAGGGGATTTCAAATCCATCAACATCTCAAGCTACAATTCAAAACAATTCTAGAAGGTAAAATCATGAAGAAAACGGTAGGCACAAGATGGTTGATAAGGTGAACAAGCAATTCTTCAACTGTAGAGGCTATGATCATTTTGCTCAAGATTATCCAAATCAACAAGCATTAAATTTGAAGGAGATAGAGAGTATGGAAGCTTGTGATGAGGAAGATGAAGATCTTAATGAAGACCTTGAAGAAGGTAGTAAAGATCTAGAAGATGCTTTGGAAGATGATCAAGTAGATTGCTATGTGTTACAACGAGTGCTTCAAGTGCAAAAACAACCTCAACCTACTCAAAAGGAGAAGATCTTAAAATTCAAGTGTAGATTTAAAGACAAAATGTGCAAAGTCAACATCAATAGTGGCTCTTGTACCAATGTTGCTAGCTCATATTGAACACCATGGATCACCCATGACCATATTCACTTCAATGGCACAACAAGGACAAACGTGTAAGGGTAACCAAATAGTTTCTTATCGCTTTGAAAATTATAAATTATTTTGATGATTTTTTATACAATATTCTACCGATGGAATCTTGTTATATTTTTTTACTAATAACTTGGAAATTTGATAGGTATGTAACACATGATGGAGTATTTAATGAATATGTGGTGTATAAAGGTAAAAGGAAGTTCAAACTCAAGTTAAATATAGATGGGGATAGTTTGATTCTAAGAAGTGAAAGGTAGGAAGAGGCCAAGGGTAGGAAGCAAAAAAAAGGGAGAAAAAAAGAGAGTTGAGGGCAAATGGGTGGAAAGAAAAAAGAAATAAGATGTCAAAGTTAAGGGAGTGAGAAAGAAGATTAGCATGGAGTTATTGATCCTTAAGGAGTTAAAGATGATTAAAGCTATCAAGAGTGAGAAAGTATGCTATGCCTTGGTGGTGAAAGAAGTTCAACAAGGGGGTGCTAACACGGATCCAAAATTATAATAAGTATTGAGAGAGTATGCAGATGTTTTCCTATATGAGTCTAAAGAGTTGTAGAGACAACTTTAAGAGTGGTTGGATCAAGGCAATATTTGAGAGAGTATAAATCCATGTTGTGTACCAACTTTATTGCTACCTAAAAAGGATAGAACATGGAGGATGTTCATTGATTCCAGAGTAATTGATAACATCACAATTGAATACATCTAATGCCAAGATTAGATGATATGTTAGATGAGCTACATAGGGAAAAGGTGTTTTTGAAGCTTTACCTTAAGAGTGGATACCATCAAATGAGTATAAGGGAACGAGAGGAATGGAAGGTGGCTTTGAAGAATAATTATGGGTTATATGAGTGGTTGGTGATGATATTTGGGCTATGTAATGCACCAAGTTTATTCATAAGGTTGATGACCGAAGTATTTAGACCTTCCGTAGGAGTATTTATTGTTTTTTACATTGATGATATTTTGATATATAGCAAGAGTGGGTTTGAACACATGCAACATTTAAAGAGATTATTTGATAAACTTAGGGAGGTGAAGCTCTATGGTAGAATGGATAAGTGTGATTTTATGATGAAGAGCGTGGTTTTCCTTGGATACATTATTAGTGGAGATGGTATTAAAGTTGTTCCTTGAAAGGTGTAAGCTATTCAAACATGGCTTATTCCTACTAATGTTCATCATGTTCAAAGTTTCCATAGATTGGCTTCGTTTTATCGGCGGTTTATCAAAGATTTCTCCACAATTGGAGCACCTATTACACAATTGTTGAAGAAGGGAGAGTTATAGTGGAATGAACATGCAAGAAAAGACTTTAAAGACTTTAAGAAAAAGTTTTGAAATGCACCGATATTATCTTTACCTTGCTTTGATAAATTATTTGAAGTAATTTTTTATGCCAGTGTTGAAGTTATTGGAGGGGTACTTTCACAAAAGAAGACAAATTGCATTTCATATTGAAAATTTGAATGGTGCAAGACTCAAGTATTAAACTTATGATGAGGAGTTCTATGCTAATTTTTGTTGCTTGGAAACATGGAGTTATTATTTGAGACCCAAGCTTTTTGTAATTCCCTTGGATCATGAGAGTTTGAGGTATCTACATGGTCCAAGGAAAGTGAGTCCAAGAAATGTCAAGTGGATTAGTTTTTTACAAATATTTATGTTTTTTAGAAGACATGTGGATGGTAAAAAGAATGTTGTTATGGTGCATTATCTAGAAGGACCTTGATACTTACAATGATAGATACAAAGCTTTTGGGGGTTTAGATGTTGAGAAGTAAATATACCATTGATGATGATTTTTCTATGAGTTTGGAAGAGTGCAAGAAACAGGGAAGTCATAGAGCTTATGTTCTTCAAGATGGATACTTATTCAAGAAAAACAAATTCTGTGTGCCAAAAACCTCAATTCTAGATTTTCTAATCGATGAGGTGCATGAAGGAGGTATTATAGGACACTTTGAAGTTCATAAAACTTTGGATTTGTTGCAAAAACATTTTTATTGGCCATGAATATAAAGGAGAGTGCAAGAATTCTTCCTAGGTTTGCTACATGTCGAAGAAGCAATAGATTCTTCCACAAAGGGTTATACGTGCCTTTACCCGTACTTACTCAACCATGGGAAGGTGTAAGTATGGATTTTAGTATGGGATTTCCTAGAACATAAAAAGAAAATGTAACACCCCCAAAATTCACTCATGAAATTTTTTTTTGAAAGAATAAAGTGGAAGCTAGAAGAGAATTTGGGGAATGTTACCGCCACATCTAACACAAGATAGATGTCCACCATCTATCTCATGCCATATGCAAGGCTAAAACCTCTCAAACAAAATTTCAAACATCTATGTCATAAGGATAAACTCCCACAAGGAGATATCCATAGGCAGATGGCAAGTGAGTAAATTCACTAAGTAAAATCATCACTGAATTAAATCAGTGGAACCTATGAAATAAATTCGAATTTTAAAAGCTTATCAGAGTACGAGAAATTGAAAGTTAATTACAATACCCTTGATATTTCAAATACAACACTTGAAACTTTCAGACATAAATACAGCTAAACCAAACAATTCTTGATGGATCAAATTCCAGATTGCTTATTCTCTCAAGTTAAGCCTTCCACCCCAAAACAGTATCTGATCTTAAACCTGCACAAGAGGTCTGCTCCCCAGCATCAGTGGATCATCACAGGACCCATTCAACCAAGGTAGTATCTGTACAGGTCCAATACTGAGTAAATCTCACTACCCTATCCTATGGGAGAGACGTGAAGTATAACATCAAGTGCATATTGAAACATGATGCATTATGTTGGTACAATATTGTGCATACTCAAAACCCATATCATAAGTCCTACCATATACATATAATAACATGCGAAACATATGTAACATCTTAAACCGACAAGGGATTCAGATAAACCAACAAGACATTTATGGATAATGTTAAACCAACCAATCAGTCATTTTTGGACAACGCCAAACCAAACCAATCGGGCATTTAGCCCCACAGACATTACTTAGGGACATGTCCAGCCCCAATAGAATAGACTCATTCTTTAGATCTCTAGTAAATATAGTCGATTCACATCATAGTCTTTATCAATTCATGTAAGTGCGAGAATCCCACTAATATAGCCGATGGACCGGTCATGCAGGGCAAAACGTGCTTGGCCACTATTATAGCCGGTAGATCGGTCATGCAGGGGAAAACGCTCCTGGCCACTATTATTTGTCGGTGGACCGGTCTGGCCCCGACTCACATGATGTTTCACTGTAATTACTTTGTTTCTTTCCCATGCCTTAACCCCACTATTATAGCCGGTGGACCGGTCATGTAGGGCACCCCAGCCCTAGCCACTATTATTCACCGGTGAACCGATCTGGGTCAGGCTCAACATCTTCCTCTTTAAGTGATTAGTGTCTTAACATATCTTATTAGAAAGTATTTACCCTTGACATACATAGCTAACTATATCCACACTTATTGTAACACCCCCAAAATTCACTACTGAAAAATTTCGTTAATTAAAAGGAAGATTAGCGGAAGCAGATAAATAAAACGTGAACTTTGGGAGTATTACCGCCACACTTAGTACCAGACCGGTTCACTCATACCGTTCCAGTACCAAGTGCTAAGGCTAAGAAAATGAAATACAATTCGAAAGACATTCAACATGCATAAATCAGAGTAAATTGCAAGGACTTCAACATATTTAAATCAGAGTAGCGCATCAAATCGTTTTCAGGAATAAAATCCACCGATGGTGGTTAAAGTACCAACATAACATCAAAACTAGGAAATTAAACGAAGAAGGAGGGAAAACCCTAACGATACCGGATAACTCCTTACTCTCTTTCTTGTAGCCCACTTGAGTAGCACCTGAAAAACCTGCAAGGGCACTGCCCATTGAATAGGCAGGGGCCCCATAAAGGGAATCCCTTCAGTACTACGGTACTGAGTAACCCTTTAATACCACACTTAAAGATAGGCCCGCATACGACACATAATGCAAACTACACACATAAATAAAATGAGGTGCATGCATAACAATAACATACATAATACTTTATAAGTCACGATCGATACTTTGGGCCTTCAGCCATTATTCCATCATCATTCCATCAATATCATATTTTATATCCATGTGAGTGCGAGAACCCCACTATTATAGTCGGTGGACCGGAAGGTATACACTCAGGGCAGAACGCCTCTGACCACTATTATTGCCGGTGGACCGGAAGATAAACACAGAGGGCAGAACGCACCTGACCACTATTATTTGCCGGTGGACCTGTCTGGCCCCGACTCACATGGTGTTCCACTATAAGTGATTAGTATTTTTCCATAATCTTATTCACATACATAACCGATTTTATTGAGCTCGGGACCCCCACTATTATTGCCGGTGGACCGGAATACAGATAACTCATCATCCAGGGCACAACGCTCCTGGCCACTATTATAACCGATGGACCGGGATACATATAACTCATCATCCAGGGCACAACGCTCCTGGCCACTATTATAACCGGTGGACCGGTACTCAATATCATAATCATCTGGGCCCGGCTCATTAATATTTCACTTTCAATAATAGTATCTTTCCTTTCTTTAATCAGCACATCAATCATATTTATTTGCCTCGAATGGGAGATCGATAACCCGGGACACAAAGGTACACCGGTCGTACCAGTGCATATCAGCTACTCAGTACCCTTCAACCATGAACCCAAGGACGCAAAGGTACCCTGGTCGTACTGGTGCATAAAGCTAACTCAGTACCCTACCGACAAGGACACCTAATCCATAAGTATGCATACCCCCTAACTAGGTCCGTAGAGCTAGAAAGAGTAAGATATAGGGCCTAGCTGGGGCACAAAGGCACACCAGCAAATACCAAAATAATTGTGGACTAAACCACGTCCTTAGGGTAGCGACCCCTAAGGAGTCGCCATTCCTGATCTCGAGGTCTTTCACTTTAAGTAATAGTGTCTTAATTAAGGTGATCACGAGAAGCACGATAATCATATACTTATTCACTTTCGATCGTTCCGATATCATTAATCGTTTCTTATTCAGATGATTATCCAGGATATCACAGAGAAACCATTAAGGCCATACTAATTATCAAATACTCTTACTTGGCTAATCAGCATTATTTAATCATATTATAATGTTCCACAATCTCAAAGACATGTCAGGTACAAACCACTCATTTGCCCTTTACTTATATAATTGTTAAGTATCCATTCCTTACTTGATAAATTACCACATTACCCTTAAGGTTGCATAATTACCAAATTACCCCTTGTCCACTTTAGATTACCAAATTGTCTCCTACACTTTTTAGATCACCATTCACCCCTCATAATTACTACACTTATCATATTTCCCTTTTGGTTGTTTATATTACCAAATCGCCCTTATCCTTTGTTATCTTTACTAAATTGCCCTTGAGTTGGATAAATTACCAAATTGCCCTTCTCCTTATCATAATTACCATTTTACCTCTCTCAATTATTTTAATTGCCATTTACCCTTTTCAATTATCATAAATTCCAAATTAACCTTCCTCATAATTAATTTACCCCTCTTCATAATTACAATTACCAATTTTACCCTTCTCCATATTTAAAATTACCATAATGCCCTTTAATTGGTTAATTTACCAAATTACCCTTTTATAGCATCGTACTTATCCAATTGCTCTTCTACAATCATAATTTAATTTCTAAATTATCTTTTGTCTTTATCATAATTACCACGTTATCCCTGACTCCCAAGTTTACCATAATATCCTTTTATTTATAAAATTACCATTTTACCCCCTTACATCCAATTTTACCATAATATCCTTTTATTTATGAAAACTACCACCATACATCTTTTACTTTACAAATTACTATTTTACCATCTTCATCTTTCCATACATAATTACCATTTTGCCCTTCGTTCCCAAATTACCATATTACCCCTTTACTTATAAATTACCACTTCACCATTCACTTATAAAATTTACCATATTACCCTTTACTTGTGAAATTACGATTTTGCCCCTTTACCTCCAAAATTACCATAGTGCCCTCCTTCACCAGAATTACTATTTTACCCCTACTTCCAAAATTACCATTTTACCCTTCTTTCTCAAAACTTACAATTTTATCCTTTACTTGTAAATTATCATTTAACCATTTAATCATAAAATTTCCATATTATTCTTTTATCTCAAAAATTACCGAAATACCCTTTTCACTTATAAAATTTCCACTCAACCCCTTTATTCACCATTTTTATGAATTTACTAACACTACATAAAATAATGATATTAATACTTCATTTTTATCATCTAAGTCCACCAACTTGTCATTTTTCAACATAATACTCATTAGCAACTACACACATTGATTTATATACCTCATAAGCATAATTACTAAAATACCCTTAAACAATAACATCATTCATGCATTAACAACATGGTACATCATAAACAAGTATTTAACATTTCTATCCATATTCCAACTCCTTCTTTATTTAACATACCTACATATGGCACAAAAGTTATCATGTTTTTTCTTTTTAACAACAATAGAAGAAACCATAAACATATCATGCTAAGCATACAAAACATGCATAAAATCATACTAAACCCTAAATGTGCTAGCATGTGTTTTTCCATATATTTAAGGGAGGATTAACGGTTACCTTAATCCCGCAAAATATCAAATCTTACCAAGCATAATTAGCAACTCAACACCTAAAAATAATATCCATCATTATTGTTAGAAATAAGAAGTTAAAAAGGATAAAACTTTATAAAATTTAATTAGTAAAACACTTAACATAAAATACTATTATACCTTAAAAATTAGCTAAATGGTTTCCAAAATCAAGGGGGAGCTCACGCTGCTCATGCAGCCAACTTTGCCGCCTTGCCTCCGCCGTATCCGCCGCCCTATGCCGCCGTGAAACCACCCTTAGCCTCCACCGTATCCGCCGCCCTATGCCGCCGTGAAACCACCCTTATTTTTGCATGAGAAGAAATGTGCGAATGAGGGGCTTGGGAGATGAAGAAAAAAAAGAGGGAGAAGAGAGGGGCAGGGCTGGCCGGCGATTGGTGTTGCAGGTGGCAGGTGGTGGTCGGGTGGCAGGGGAAGACAGGGAAGAAGGGGGAAAGAAACAGGGGCACGTGGGGTGTGGTCCAGGGCTGGTTTGGCTCAAAGAGGGAAGGAAAACGATGGGGGAAGAGAGAGGGAGAGGGAGCAGGTGGTGGTGGCAGGTACAGGGTGGCGGTCGGCGCTCAACAATGGCAGAAAAGAGAGTCGGGCGTGGGAGGAGGAAGAAAGGAGAAGAAGAAAGGGACGGGGCGGCTAGACCGGTGCAGAAAAAGAAGGGCGGTGTAGGCCGGGCGGACGGCCCAAGGAGGAGGAAAAGGGAAAAAAAAAGAGAAGAAAGGAAAAAGTGTAAAAAGGGAAATGGAAAAAATAGTAAAATAAATTAAATTAATTTATAAAATTATAAAATGTAATATTCTTGGTAAATTATTTAATTTAATAATTTAATTCATTATAATCTAATATATTAATTTAAAAAGGATAAGGTTAGTAAAATAGTAGTTTGAAAATTATTTAAATAAAAATAGCATGATAGAATAACAAATTATCTATTTTAATTTACTAAATATTCCCGTCCAAATTTATATACTCAAAAATCCATAAATTAATTAAATTAAATAATTCTAAAAGCTAATTTATTTCAAATAAAAGCTATTTATTAAATTATTAGTTTTCTAAAAAATTTGGGGTATTACATCACTACCTCCTTAAAGAAAAACTTCGTCCCCGAAGTTTGGGTCTTAGCACTAGGGTTACAACAAGAGGTCCTAAGTTACTTGGAGTAACTACCCCCTTAAAGAGGAACTTACTTAACTAAGGGAAACAACTACACACACAAAGTTAGTAATACAAATAATCACGCGGGACCTGACGGACAGCTTGAAGAGATTACATCATGATCGATCGCTTGCTCATCTTCTTCGGTTAACGAGGCTGAACGGATTACTCCAAGCGCTTGATTCTGTCGATCCGATGTTTGTTGTGGCCTCGGGATTCTTTCACGGGGCGCACTGTAGCATTCGAAACTTCTATGCCCAAGTTGTCCACAGTCGTGGCACTGAATCAGCTTTCCCAGGCAATCCTTGCCTGGATGATCTCTTCTACAACGACGGCAATGGTAGTGTCGGTCCGGCCTCTTGCTAGACTTCGCTTTGGAAGTACTTTGATTCCTCTTACGTTGAGCCTTAGTTTGAAGTTGAGGATGGTCTCGCAAAACTTTGCTACCGGGGCGATGACTCTTGGCTTCGGTCTCGATCTCTTCATTCTTTCTCTCGCCTAGGATGGATGCTTGTTCTTTGATCAAGGCATCAGCGTTACATGCCCTCTCATACACCGTACTCAGGTCGTGGAAAAAGTCAGCGCCCATCATGCTTCGGATGTTGCATCGAAGTCCTTGCTCGAATTGAAAGATTGTCGTTGCCTTGCTAGCTGCTATTCCGGGGGCAACCCTCAGCAACTCCGTAAATCGTGCGTGGTACTCTCGAACCGACAAGCTTCCTTGTGTCAGCTCCATAAACTCCTTGAGTTTGGCCCTCTTGAGACTTTCCGAGTAGAAACGCGTACGGATAGCAGTCTTGAAGTCTTCCCATGATGTCGGTCGTCCTCCTTGAGTATGAAGATCTTCCCACCAAGTGTCGGCCGATCCTCGAAGATAGTATGCCGCGATGTTCGTCCTTCGTTCCTCGGGACAGTTGAGCGCGTCGAACGTCCTATCGAAATCTCGTAGCCAGTTCTCTAAGACCACGGGGTCTTCTTTTCCATCGTAGGTCGGAGGTCGATGACGTGAAACTCTATCGAGCCAATCTTCTCCGATGCTTGTTGCTGGTAACGTAGCTTGAGGTTGGGGTATCGGGGATCGTCGGGCAAAACCCATGAGTACTTCAAATGCTCTCTCTAGGTTGTTGATTCGTTCGTCTCGGTCCATCTTGAGTTAGCTATAAAACAGAAACGTGTTAGGGAAGGTGCTATCTCTCAAGCTAGATGATCTAAGCCTAGGTCACTTAATCTACCCATACCCAACTCTCAGGACTAATCCGGTTTTCAAAACAGAATAGAGAAATAAGGGGAAACCCTAGAAGAATCATTTAACCTTCAAAACTTCTAAGAAATACTTTGATGCTTACTTATGGATTCAACTCAAAACGTTTAAAACCAAGAAAGGTTTTATGAAAACATTTCATACCAACTTGTGGTACCGGCTTAAAATACTTGAAATTACAAGAGTACTCAAAAAATAACCCTAACACCAGTTGAGGTATCGGTGTAAAACATTTAAAATTGGAAGCGGTGTAACTTGTCATATCAACTCAATATTTGAAGTTGGAAGGGATTTTGGAATCAATTCCGAATGTAATTATTTTTGAAACGAGGAAAACTTTACTAAACCAAAAATTTTCAAACTAAAGCATGGTTATCGAAACCAACCATCTGATACCAACTTGTGGTATCAGCTTAAACAGATTAAAAACGAGAGTGTAGTCGAAACCAGCTCTGATACCAACTTGTGGTATCAGCTTGAAAGGATTAAGACTAAGAACATGGCCGAAATATGCATTAAAATCAAATACAAATTTCAAAAACCAAATTTATTCGAAAACGAGCGTGGCCAAAGGATCGACCGCTCTTTGTAACACCCCGAGTCGATATGACCACGCAGGGACTATCTTGGAGTGCTTTCGGATTGATCGGCTGGCCCCACAGATCAACACGAGTCCTTTCAGCACGCTTTGTCCTCACTCACGCACTTCCCGAGAAATTTTCAGAAAATTTCTGAAACTTCCCAAGAGGTCACCCATCCTAAAATTGCTCCACCACCAGCACGCTTAACTATGGAGTTCTTAGGATGGAATCACCAAAAAGATGGTATACCATGTTGATATAAGTAGCCAAATCAATCCTTATTACACTCTCCTCAATTTGGGGTATTACATTCACCCCCACTCAAAGAACGCAACATCCTCGTTGCGCCTCAACCAATGACTCTCTCAATACAGTTCATCCCAAGAATCGTCCCGCTAGGTGACTGACTGGCTCATCCAAGTTCAGTTCACGGTCGCGGTTTCGTTCTGATACCAACTTGTAACACCCCCAAAATTCACTACTGAAAAATTTCGTTAATAAAAAGGAAGATTAGCGGAAGTAGATAAATAAAACGTGAACTTTGGGAGTATTACCGCCACACTTAGTACCAGACCGGTTCACTCATACCGTTCCAGTACCAAGTGCTAAGGCTAAGAAAATGAAATACAATTCGAAAGACATTCAACATGCATAAATCAGAGTAAATTGCAAGGACTTCAACATATTTAAATCAGAGTAGCGCATCAAATTGTTTTCAGGAATAAAATCCACCGATGGTGGTTAAAGTACCAACATAACATCAAAACCAGGAAATTAAACGAAGAAGGAGGGAAAACCCTAACGATACCGGATAACTCCTTACTCTCTTTCCCATAGCCCACTTGAGTAGCACCTGAAAAACCTGCAAGGGCGCTGCCCATTGAATAGGCAGGGGCCCCATAAAGGGAATCCCTTCAGTACTACGGTACTGAGTAACCCTTTAATACCACACTTAAAGATAGGCCCGCATACGACACATAATGCAAACTACACACATAAATAATATGAGGTGCATCCATAATAATAACATACATAATACTTTATAAGTCATGATCGATACTTTGGGCCTTAAGCCATTATTCCATCATCATTCCATCAATATCATATTTTATATCCATGTAAGTGCGAGAACCCCACTATTATAGCCGGTGGACCGGAAGGTATACACTCAGGGCAGAACGCCTCTGACCACTATTATTGCCGGTGGACCGGAAGATAAACACACAGGGCAGAACGCACCTGACCACTATTATTTGCCGGTGGATCGGTCTGGCCCCGAATCACATGGTGTTCCACTATAAGTGATTAGTATTTTTCCACAATCTTATTCACAGATTAATATAAATACCACTTGGGACATTTCAAATTAATTTGGAAAGCCCGAGAAGGATAATCGATTATAAGTTAATTTATCGAAGATAACTTATTTATTAGGGTTTACAACTAAATAGGTAACCCAACCATTTTCATAGAACCAAATCCAAACCAATTAGATTAAAACATAATTTTAATGATTTAAAACCCAAAGATAGAAATCGATTAGATAAAAGACGCAGAGCAAAAATCAATTTTATAAAATCATCGTCGAAGATTAGGGTTTTTAATGCCTAAACTACGAATCGACCAAATCACTTCGATTACCTCAAATTGATAGTTTTAAAAACACGATTAAACAAATTTTAGATGAATCCAAATAATCAATTCAACAAAACAATCTTTCGATTAACCAATTCCAGACAATCCATTTTCAAAATTAGGGTTTTAAAGCCAACGCCACAAACTCAGGTAATTCAAATCAATTAATTCCAATTAAAGGAATTAGAATACAATTAGGATCATTTCAACTGCATCTATAAATTTAATTTTAGAAAAAAACTATACAATAACCGATTTCATAATCTCACTTGAAATCTAGGGTTTTAGGCCCGAAAATACAATTCTGTTGAATTCTATTAATTTAATCAAATTGAATGTTTATAAATGCAATTAAACACATTTTATAACATATCAAATAATCAATTGCTCAAAACCAATAAAAAAATACACAATTTAGCACAATTTAGGGTTTTTGAGCCCGGAACGCAAATCCGATCAATTCTTGCCAAAACATATAAATCGACGGTTCAGAAATGTAATTAAATATATTCTAATGTAATTTATATAATCCATTAAATAAAATAACCTCATTACACAATCCAATTTCGACCAGCAAGCGTTTTGACCTAAAAATCCAATTCAGATTAATTACGCACAATTTTCCCAAATCAACGCTTCCAATATGAAATTAAATACATTTCAAACGATATTGTAAAATCAATTTAGCGGAACGACTCAATTATACGATCTAATTTTGTCACACACGAGTTTTGACCTGGAAATCAAATTCCAATAAATTTTGCATAAATTTTTCAAATTGACCATTCCAACATGAAATTAGATATATTTAAAAACATATTGCATTGTCAATTTATCCAAAATCGCTAAAACGGGCAAATCCAAAAAATTTGGGCATAACTCGGCCAAAAATCCAATTTTTCCAAAATTCCAACATAACCATACAATTAACCTATCCAAATCATTCTCACAGCACATATATACATAATCAAACAGTTAATTTAACTTATCACAAGCTAAATCATACTCAATTAATCAAATCTATAATAGGGTTTTCAGAAATTTATACCAACAAAAATCAAAAAAATCGGAGCAAAGGAAGGCCAGGTAAGCATCGTCAGAGGTTGAGGGTGGCTCGCCGATGGTCATCAGAGCTTGTCGTGGCCGGACGGTGGCTCGTCGCTACTGCAGCTGCTCCCACGCTGCCGCCGGTGGTTGTTGCTACAACTGCGGTCGAGCTAGCCGTTGCGGCTGCTGCTGTGCGCTTCGATGGGCTAATGTGCTACTTGCGATTATAGCTCTAGCTGCGGCTGGTAGAGAAGGAGGCAAATGGGAAGCTAGGGCTTGTGAATAGGGAGCAAGGGTTGGGGTAGTAGAGGTCGGGAGCAGGGAAAGGGAAAATAAGAAGGAGAAGAGAGAAAAGGAAAGAAGAGGGAGGGAGTCGGCCGGTCGGGGTTGCGATTTTTTTTAAATACACATATAAAATAAATTACTAAATGTTTAAGAATTATTATTGGAATATTTTATCTAAAATTTATTAAATGAAAATAATTTCGTAAGGTTCCGAAAGATTAAAATCGATATACGAGCTATATAAAGAATTTCGGGAATGTTTTTCGGAAAATTTACCTACACACGTAAAAATTTATATTGCTTACGGAAAAAATTATAAGACCTCGAAATAATATTTAAAAAAATATAATAAAATATTTAAGTAAAAATCTAACAAACCAAGACTAATTCAAATAATTTCCGAAATTGATTTTTAATAAATCAGAAGAAAATTAATTTCGGAAAGAAATTTATAAATAATCTCCGAAAAATCTTTTTAATTTAAACTTTCCGAAAATATTAAATATTTACAAAAACAAATAAATTTAAAGTTGGAAATATTTTCTACGGATAGAATTATTAAAATAAATTTAACTATTTAAACAGAAATTCTATAATTTAAATAATATATTTTGTTAACGAAATATAACTCCAAAATAAAGTCATAATCACACGACGAAGTTATAATTGAAAACGAGTCTAAAATACAAAAATCAAAATACAAGAGAGAAAGGGAATACATATTTTTAACCGAAATCAAAATCATATGAATATAATAAAATCATTGTCGTGAACGAATTTATCTAGAATGGTTCGCAACGACAACGATTAATTAAATTCAAATATGAATTCGAAATATTCGATAAATCCATAAAACAAATCGAAATTAAAATAATTATTTGTTTACATCAAATTACGCTAATAAAATCATTAAACTTAATAAACTTGGATTTTAAAAATATGGGGTATTACTAAAAAAGATTCTATAATAGTGGTGGTGGATTGATTTTCCAAGATGGTTCATTTTATTCTATGTCACAAAACCAATGATGCTACTCATATTATAGATTTGTATTTTAAGGAGATTGTGGGATTGCATGGGATTCCAAGAAGTATAGTTTTGAATAGGGATGAGAAGTTCCTAAGTTATTTTTGGAAGACATTATGACACATTTTAGAAACAAAGCTTGTATTTAGTATATTGCATCATCCTCAAACGAATGGTGAAACCAAGGTTACTAATAGAACTTTAGGTACTTTGCTAAAGGGGTTGGTGAGCAAGAGTGCTAAGGATTGGAAAATAAAGTTAGCACATGCAGAGTTTTCTTACAATCGGATTCCTTCCACTACCATAAGCTCGATTCCATTTGAGATAGTATGTGGTATTAATCCATATACACAAATTGATATGGTACCATTAAAAAAAGGTGAAGTGAAGAAATATGTTGCATAAGAGAGAGTGGAGTTCTTTTATAAAATTCATCAACAAATCAAGAACAACATTGAGAAGGAAAATAAAGTATATAAGAAAAGAGCAAACAAGCATAGGAGTCAACATGTATTTCAATCTGGAGATTTAGTATGGTTGCACTTAAGAGAGGAAAACGTTTCTAATCCAAGGAAAAAAAGCTTATGCCAAGGATAGATAGTCCTTTCAAAATACTTAGAAAATTTGGAGAAACTACATATGAACTGGATTTACCATATTCATATGGTGGGGTATCTAGGACATTTAATGTTAGAGATATTAGTCCTTACTATAAAGATGTGAATTTGAGGGCAAATTCAAGTTAAGAAGGGAAGAATGATGCCATAGAAAATGATCAAGACTTAGTATTTATTGCATTGGAACCTATTATACTCTATTTAGAGGGGGTCCCCTACAAATTGGAAGATAAACGAATGATTGCATTGCTAGTTATGGATAAAACTTGCAAAAAAAGTTACTAGAAATATAGATGTGTACATGGCATGCATGAAGGGCATGAATAAGTTGCATCATATTGTAATACCCTATCCAAAATCATTAAAATTTTATTTAAAATTATGTTGATGTAAAATAATTTAATTTTGATTTTGGAAAAGGTTTGGAATTATAATAAAGTTGTGAATTTTAGGTTCACCAATTGACTAGTTTTTATAACCAATCAATCAGTACATTCAGGAGCTGGATATTTTATTTTTCAATGAACCAATTGACTCATTTACTTAATCCCATCAACTAATTGTCTTGCAATTCAATCCTTTTTTTATTTTTATTTTTCAAATCTCCTTCTAATGTTTACCAAAAAATTTCAATTGTAATCTATTTGTGTTAATAAGTATATTTTGGTGCTTAGGGGTTATTTTTACATTATTTAGATCATTTTAAAATTTTATTTTGATAAAGTTCTAGAGAAGCACTTTTAAGGCATTTCTCATCTTCTCTCTTTTCTCCATCACTTTTCACTCGTTTTTGGCAACAATGGTTACATGTTTAACTTTCTACACCTCTTCTCGAACTTGTTAAGTGCTAATTATACCTATGCATATAACTCTAATCAACTAATAAGATAGATCATTCCAAACATTAGATCTTTCTAGACAATCATAGTGTAGGATCCCTAATCAATACCACCACCTTGTAATTGTGGGATATAGCTTGGAGCCTTGCCCTTACTATCTTTACTCTGTAAGTTTTTGGTTAGCTATGATGTCCCCTACACTACTTGGTGAGGGTCAATGACCAATCCTAATGATTGCACCTACATCAAAAAAACACAATCACGGGATTCATTGACATACTTAAACTCTTATGACCATACTTGCCACAATTGTATCACTAAACAAGACGGCTCACATAAGTTCTACCTATGTTGTTTATTCTACAATTGTTGAAGTGGTATTTTTTATCCTATCCTTGGGCATCTTCACTATGAAACCACCCTAAATACTCTGGTGTTGACGACCTTAATATTTTATCCAAGGTTGGTTCCTACGATCACTCTCTAAAATATCTAGCTTCCTCTTTGTCCATGAGTTCTCACTAACCCTGATCTGAATAGCCTTCATAACCATAGTCTCCTTCTCAAGCATGCTAAAGAGGGTAGGGAAAGAAGAGCTAGAGAGAAAATACTCGAAGAAAATTTTCAAGCCCATCTTGATTAACTATATCTTTGTCTTCTCATCTTCTCCTACATTAAGGAAGAAACAAATCAAATTAGTGAACTCCAATTAGTGTTGTTCAAATGTGGAGGAACCCAGACAAAGTGCCATGAATCTATCATATATTTTCATCCTAACAATATTCAAACAAAAACAAGCCATTAATCTTTGAAGCATGTGCTCCCAAGTCTCAACGGGTGCACCTAGCACTCGTTGACTATGTCGCAACTCATCAATAGTTGGCAATTGGGTCAACGGGTGGGGTTTGGGTCAGGTTATTTGTGGGTCATTTTTCTTTCCGATTTGTTGTGGGTCGAGTCATGTCATTTTATGTTCTTGATATTTTGGGCTGCCTTATTTATTTGGGTCAGGTTATATTCAAGTTTAGCTCGTTGAAGATCTAAGTTATATAGGGTTAATTGATCGGGTCAAGTTACGTTTAGGTTGAGATAGTTTATATTTGAATCAAGTTGGGTTTGGATTATTTTGGGTTAACATGTCGGGTTGGGTCTAGGGATGTTAACGGGGCATTTGTTTACCTAAAATGGATATGGATGATGGAAAAAAATACATATCAGGTTCGAGTACAGATATAAGCATGGGATATCTATTTCTGTTCCTATACTTATACTTGTATATGTACCCATTTATCATATATATAATAATCCTTTTATCCTTAATTGTAAAATAAATATAGTATAAATTAAGGTTAAAATATTAACACCCCCATTTTTCAATATCAAAAATTTTGTTAAAATAATTTTTGAACATAAAACACTTAGGAAAACGGGGTGTAACTGTCGTACCTAACATAGGATAGACTTCTTCCATCTACCCTATACAAAATACAAGGCTAAACTAATCCAACCATTTGAAATAGTAGACTATGCAAATAATAATTTAATTAAACAACACAAAAGTATTTATGCCAGAAAACCCTAATGGATTCTAATCAATTTGTTACAAAATATATGTATATAAGTATAGGATTACAAAACATAAGTTAGGATAGTATACCTAAATCAAAAACCATAGTCCACCATAGACCCCACCAAGCCATATGGTTGTCCTCGCTCACAAGCCCCATCCTATATGAGGAGGGGCCTTTATAGGCCATTCCTAAAGACCTACATATGGTCATTTGGTTATGGAGATGAGTAGATGACTGAGAAAATGGACACATTAGCATGCTACGTATTGAGTAAACCAAGTTAATCCCTCAATGTAACACAATTATACTAGTTTATCATCCACAAACATAATATACAATATGCATCATGGTAATACCATATATATAATGGTAAGAGTGCATAAAACATGCTACCATATACAATTTTAGCACACTAGAATACATCATGCTTAAGAATCTTAACACTTTCATATAAGAGCTTACATAAGCAATAGTATAGAGTATCCAACAACCCCTAGGGTTCTTTCCATTTATCCAATTCTTTTAGGATATATCATTTATTTATTCATATAAGAGATAGGCCAATCACCTAATCAATGTTCCATTATATAACAAACTAGTTAAGACATACACCAACTTTAATCATTTTGGTCAATCATATCATTACTTCCATTTCATAGTGAATCATCAACCATTCATTTTGTTACCATTAATAATTATCATCCAATATTTACCATCCATATTTTACTATCATTGAGCAATGGACTATGTACCATCCTATAATCTCACATACTATGGAAGCCTATCTAATAAGGGACATAAAGTCTAAGCTGAAGCTAATCACCAAGTGGACATAAGACCAGGCCAAAGCCAATCACCAAAATAGACATAAGTGAAGGCCAAACCCAACCAATATGGATATAAGTCCAGGCTAATGCTAACTACCTAGGTAACCGTACCTTTTTATTATAAATACCCCCTAGTACATCATTAGTGTCTAGAGTAGGTAAGACACTGGAACCTCTTAGAATCTCTTTCAAAGGTAAAGCCTAAAGGTAAACTAATCCCTGGTAGCTAATTGAGGATCGGGTAACCCAAATCCATACTCAACTCAACTTTCTTTTGCTTTACATGATTAGTGTTTTATTCGTAAGGATAGGTGATCATAAAAGACCCATACGAGGCATTAACGTCAACTTTCCAAGTTAATCCATATTAATTCTCTTCTCTCCATTTTTCCCAACCATGTGGGTTTACCATTTATCTTTGGCCAATGTTATTTGTATCCACCATTATATTTAATTCCATTCTAAGTTGAGTTCATTACTCTCTTCCTAATTAGCCACACTTATCATAAGTGAAATGCCCATTTAGTCCTTCCATTACCTATAAGGTATACCATAACCCATGATCCATTTTGATCTTCTAACTAGGCTAATAGTCCATGATATGGTATGTATTTTATCTATTTAACAACCATGGTATAGTACCAATAATAAACTTAAAGCATAATCAAACCAAAAAGAAGTAAATTAAGTAAACCTATCGAACTAGTCTATTGGTATGGCCCAACAAGTAGATTAATTCAGGTCGACCAGTAGATTGATTTGACTCAATCATACCATGCTTTCCTCAAACCAATCAATCGATTTGGGTAAACCAGTCCACTGTTCATAGACCAATTAATTGGTTTTACCAAATCAGTCGATGGGTTTAATTGGGGAGTAAGATCAAGGTCTCTGTAAGTGTGTCAATCGATGGGTTGGGTTAACTAATCAACTATTCTAGGAACCAGTTGATGGATTTGAGCTAACCAGTTGATCAATTTACCTTAATTCACTAGAAAATCACAAATTCATGTAGATTCATTTATATAAATAATTTTTAGTCATGTTAAAATATGTATCAACATCAACTAACATATTTCCAACGGAATTGACATCCACTTCTCATCATAATATCATCATAACCTACTTTTATCCATTTTCATGATTTTTACTCAAAATATGTCATTTAAGTACGCAAATCATACACACAACTACATTCCTTCATAAGAAAATACATCAATAACTGAAAGATAACACCTATCATGTAGCGACACATACTAAATATTTATAAGTAGGAATCACTTACTTGATGCTGGTAAAATCCTTTTAAAAATAGAAATTCTAACTGTGAAAATTCTTAGATTTGAAAACCTTAAAATTAAATTCTTAAACTCACAAATTATACAAAAATCTTATCAAAATTTGAATCATAAAACAAAACAGAATAAGAGCATTCCCATTTGAGGAGAAATAGAGAAAAGGCTAACTAAACTAATTAACATTTTTCCATAATCTAAGTTTGTCAATTGTTGCTATTGCTGTGTGGATAGGCTGATATGGAACTACTGAATAAATTGATTCCATATTTTATTGATATTAGTAGGGAGATTTATTGTAATCCTATATGATGCAATCGCTGGCAGTCATAGCTAGTAAAATTAAGTAGGCCGCATGGGTAGCCACTTGACACGTAATTGGATTAGAAGGATTGATGTCGATGCAACCCTTAATTATTATAGTTAGCTAAATAAACTAGCTATTGGGAGAATAGTTGTAATTTGATAAATCATTTTTGAAAATAATTGAAATTGTTGTAAGTGGACTGATTAGATAATTCAGCACCACCTAATATTTGATATGTTATATTATTTGTAAGAGGTATTAGGCTGGTAGCTTCAAGCCTGATTCGGTCGGCCCAATATTTTGTATTTGTATGTGTATATGTATACGGGGTAGAGGAGGAGATATGCAACTTTTTCAATTTTACACAGTAATAATACTTACTTTCTTTTCTCTCTAATCGGTTGTTCATCTCTCTATCTCTCTCTTACGACTCTCGATTCTTCTTCTTCCTATCTCTCACTAAATCTTCTTCTCCTTTGTTCAAATCGCTCAATTTGCCATTGATCTTCAATTGTGCTCTAATTTTATCGATCTTCCTTTTGTTTCATACTTACGCTGATCTACTTCAAAATTTTTCGAACATATCATTCGACTCGTTGGTCCGATGTTTTTCTTCAAAACCTAATAGGGTTTCATCATTTGGTATCAGAGCTCTAGTCAATCAAGTGGTTGTGGTTTAGATTTAATTATTTGGTGCTATTGTTGGTTTCTTTCTAAATATTGGTTTCGCTGACTCTTGATTTGGTAAGTTGATCAATTAGGGTTTGTGTCTGACAAGAATCGAATGATTCTTGTTACGATACTTGCAACTAGTGATTTCTTACTTCTGGCGAGATCTTAACACCTTGAAGGGATGTCGGTGATTGTTTGAGAATCCATCTCGACTTGTCCGACTTCTATCTCTTGTCAGGGTTTGGTCGAAGACCGTGAATCCTTACAATAATTGTTACTGTTTTCTACATTTGGTAGTCTTTATCCTTGTATTTCTCTCTATCAATTTTATCTTTTGTGATTAAGATTTAGTAATCTTGTATTGTTGAATAATGTAACACTAAGAAGTTGACTGAGTGTGCAGGTATAAACTCAATATTGGAGATTATATAGAAAGGGGTAAATTACTCCAAGAAGAGGGGCAAATCTTGTTTCTTATCGGCTTTAATAGCCAATAATTGTTGGCGTGGTATACTTGTTCCTTTCTGTTTAATTTTCTACTATGTTATGTTATCTCTGTATCTCTAAAATTCTATTACCTTTATACATTTAATTTTGTTGTTCTTATTATTCTGTATATTGTTGATAAGTTGATTATTGAAATTGTTAGTCTGTTAGATTCTAAGTGCTGTTGATTATGAATTATTTGGATTTTTTTCTGTATATGATAATAAGTCATATAGGTTAAATACAATAGAGAAGATAAATATGTCTAATAACGGCCAATATGTAAATCAATCTATGTATATGTCTAGCAATGATCTCCTAGAGACACTTAGGACTTTTCAAGAGCAAATGACTGCTCAATTTGATGTATTATCTACTAATTTAGAATAGATATTAGGAGAACAAGAGAATAGACTTAATAATTTACAAAATAATAGGGTAAATGAAAAACATGTTGGGGTGCTAGGTAGAGATCCTATTGAACCTAGAAATAGGATCCCTCCTTTGAATAATCTAGAAGAGTTAAAGGATCAAATATCTAATAATAGTGATAGACGTCCTAGACAGTTTAATAGGTAGGAAAGGGATTTAGATCCAGTTGATAGGAATGTAGGCAATATTAAATTTAACATACCTTGGTTTAATGGAAGAAGTTATCCTGATTATTATTTTGAATGGTAAAGGAAAATAGAGTTGGTCTTTGAGTGTCATAACTACTCAGATGAAAAGAAAATTAAGGTAGAAGTGGTTGAGTTTATAGATTATGCTTCTTCATGGTACTAAAAACTTGTGTTAACTAGACTTAGGAGTGGAGAACCACCTATTCAAACTTGGGATGAGTTTAAGACTTTAATGAGGAAAAGATTTATTCCAAATTATTATTATAAGGAATTATATAAGAAGTTACAGTCTTGAAGTCAAGGTAATAGGACTGTTGATGACTAATTTAAGGAATTAGAAATGTTATTGATTAAAGTAGGGATTGTTAAATATGACGATGCCATTTTAGCTAGGTTTTTGAATGGGTTAAATTCTAAAATTTCTAATAAGGTAGAATTATATCTATATGGAATCCTAGAAGAGATGGTTAATATAGTAGCTAAAATAGAAGGTCATATAATGAGAACTAGGTAGAATAAACCACTTGGATTTTGGTTTAAAATAATGCTAAAACAAATTTTGGTGGGAATAGTTCTGGAAATTGGAAGAATAGTGGAAAATTTGAGTTTAAAGGCAAAGGTAGTGAAGCTAGAGTTGGTAACAAAATTAATAAAAGTAAAACTAATGTGTCTAACCCTGCTAGTGGTCAAACCAGAGCTAGAGATATTAAATATTTTAAATGTGGAGGACTTGGACATATAGCTTTTGAATGTCCTAATAGGAGAAATATTCTAATTAGGGAATCTGGGGACATAGATTCAGAATCTGAAGGTGAAGAATTAGAGAGTGAATCTAAAGAAGAGGTAGAACTTCCAATAAGCAGAGATCTTTTGTGGTACATAGGGCTTTAAATAGTAATAAATTACTAGATCCAAACGCAGTACAAAGAGAAAATATTTTTCATACAAGGTGTTTAATTAATGAAAAATGTTTTAATATAGCAATTGATAGTGAAAGTTGTATCAATACTACTAGTATTCTATTAGTATCTAAATTTGGGTTACCACCTACTAAACATCCAAAACCATATAGGCTTTAGTGGTTGAATGAGTTGGGAGATGTTAAAGTAAGTTAACAGGTTTTAGTAAACTTAAAATTAGGAAAATATAAGGATTCTATTTTGTGTGATATAGTACCCATGCATGCTGCTCATCTTTTGTTGGGAAGGCCATGGTAGTATGATAGGAAAGTAACCCATGATGGTTATAAGAATAGGTATACAATATATAAGGATGATAGAAAATTTATTTTATCACCTATGACTTCAAAGGAAATTTATAATGATCAAGTCAAAATAAAGTTTGATTATACAGAATTGACTAAGCAGAATGTAGGTGTTGGATCCTCTTCAAATGGACTTAAGAACTCATATGGGTTTTATGCTAAGAAGGGAGAGATTGAAAGAGCTGTTAGTCAAAGTGAAAATGTGTATCTAATGGTGTATAAGGGGTGTTATGAATGTCATGCATATTTAATTAAGTCATTACCTGATAATGTTAAGGGTGTATTAGAGGAATATACTAAATTATTTCCTAAAGAAAATCCCCATGGACTACCTCCATTAAGAGGCATAGAACATCAAATAGATTTTATACCAAGGGTTCTCATTCCTAACAGAACTTCTTATAGGGCTAATCCTGATGAAGTAAAGGAATTAAAAAAATAGGTTTCTGAGTTATTAAGTAAAGGTTATATTAGGGAATCAATGAGTCCTTATACTGTACCAATTCTTTTAGTTCCTAGCAAAGATGGAAGTTGGAGAATGTGTATAGATAGTAGGGTTGTAAATAAAATAATAATTAAATATAGGTTCCCTATAACTAGGCTAGATGAAATGTTAGATCTTTTACATGGGGTTATAGTGTTTTCTAAAATAGACTTGAAGAGTGGATATCATCAAATTAGGATGAAGCTAGGAGATGAATGGAAAAATAGCCTTTAAGACAAATTTTGGATTATATGAGTGGTTAGTTATGCCATTTGGATTGTCTAATGCTCCAAATACTTTTATGCGACTTATGAACCATGTACTTAGGAATTTTATTAGGAAGTTTGTAGTTGTATATTTTGATGATATACTTATTTATAGTAAGTCTATGGATGAACATTTGAAACATTTGAGAACTATTTTGGATGTGTTTAAGGAAGAGAAATTATATGCTAATTTAGCTAAGTCAAGGTTTTGCTTAGAAAGTGTAGTTTTCTTGGGATTTGTAATTAGTAAGGATGGGATATATGTTGATAAAGATAAGATTAAGGCGATACAGGAATGGCCTATACCTAAATCAATAACTGAAGTTAGAAGTTTCCATGGGTTATGTTCTACGATTTGTTAAGAATTTTAGTACCTTAGAAGAACCTTTAACTGCATTTATAAAAAAAATGGATTTAAATGGAGATTAGAACAATAGAGAGATTTTGAATCACTTAAGCCAAAATTAACTCAAGCTCCTGTATTAGTTCTTCTAGATTTTGAGAAAATGTTTGAGTTAGATTGTGATGCTTCAGGATTAGGAATTGAGGCTCTTCTTTCTCAAGAGGGTAGACCCATGAGAAGTTAAGTGGAAGTACTTTGAATTATTCTACTTATGAGAAGGAATTATTTTCTTTAGTAAAGGTTTTGGAAGTATGGCAGATTTATTTGTAGCCTAGGGAATTTGTTATAAATACTCACCAAGAAGCTATTAAATATTTGAAGAGTCAATCAAAGTTGAATAGAAGGTGGGGTAGATGGATAGAATTTATTGAGAGTTTTCCTTATGTGATTAAATATAAGAAAGGAGGTGATAATGTGGTTGCTGATGCATTATCTAGGAGATATTTTTTATTGAATACAGTGGATGCAAACTTATTGGGGTTTTCTCAAATTAAGACTTTATATGCTGAGGATAATGATTTTAAATAATTATATAAGAGTTGTGATACTACTGCCCAAAGAAAATATTATCTTTTTGATGGACGTTTATTTAAGGAAAATAGACTTTGTGTACCTAATTGTTCAGATAGAGAGTTGTTAATCCAAGAGGAACATAATGGTGGTTTAATGGAACATTTTGGTTTTCAAAAGACTTTGGATGTATTAACTAATCATTTTTATTGGCCTCATATGAAAAGGGATGTGTTAAGGTATTGTGTGAACTGTGTGGCTTGTAAACATGCTAAGTTTACTTCTCAACCATTTGGGTTATATACACCTTTACCAGTTCCAACCCAGCCATGGGTTGATATTTCTTTAGACTTTATTTTGGGATTTCCTAGGACTAATAGGGCTAAGGATTCTATCATGGTTGTTGTAGATAGATTTAGTAAAATGGCACAATTCATACCTTGTAATAAGACTAATGATGTTGTGGCTGTGGCAGATTTATTTTTTATGCATGTAGTTAAATTACATGGGGTACCAAGGACCATATTATATGATAGGGATGTTAAATTTTTAAGTCATTTTTGAAAAGTATTGTGGGTTAAATTAGGTACTAAGCTATTATTTTCAACTACCTGTGATCCTCAAACTGATGGACAAATAGAAGTAGTAAATAGGAATTTAGGTAATACGTTGAGAGTTGTACTTGGGAAAAATCTTAGGCAATGGGAGGCTATATTACCACAGGTAGAATTTTCTTATAATAGGACTATACATTCTACAACTAAGAAAACTCCTTTTGAAGTTGTGTATGGTTTCAATCCACTAACTCCACTTGATTTGGTTCCTTTACCTATTTCTAAATTACATAATCTGGATGATGAATCTCATGCAGAAAAGATAAAGAAATTACATGAATCTGTAAGTTAAAAAATTAATAAAAGAGTTCAACAAATGGTTGAGGTTGCTAATAAAAAGAGAAAGAAAATTGTTTTCCAACCTAGAGACTTGGTTTGGGTACATCTTAGGAAATATTTATTTCCAACCCTTAGGAAATCTAAATTGGATCCTAGAGGTGATGAACCTTTTACTATGTTAGAAAGGATTAATGACAATGCATATAAGATTGATTTACCTGCTAAATTTGGTGCTATGAATAATTCTTTTAATGTATCTGATTTAAGTCCTTTTAATGGAATCATAAAGGTTTTAGAGACGAAACCCCACCAAGAAGAGGGGAATGATGTGTATCTCAATAATTTTTATTTGGACAATTTTTTTGATTTTTGTGATATAAATTGTACATATAATTATTTCTGTTATTCGGTGGTTAATTAGGAAAAAAGATATAAGAACACAGGTAATGGAAATAGGCATGTTGTTGGCTGTTGTGAGTGATTGTTGCTTGTTACTGTTGTTGCTGTGTGGATATGCTGATATGGAACTACTGAATAAATTGATTCCAATTTTTATTGATATTAGTAGGGAAATTTATTGTAATCCTATATGATGCAATCGCTGGCAGTCATAGCTAGTAAAATTAAGTAGGCCGCATGGGTAGCCACTTGACTCGTAATTGGATTAGAAGGATTGATGTCGATGCAACCCTTAATTCTTATAGTTAGCTAAATAAACTAGCTATTGGGAGAATAGTTGTAATTTGATAAATCATTTTTGAAAATAATTGAAATTGTTGTAAGTGGACTGATTAGATAATTCAGCACCACCTAATATTTGATATGTTATATTATTTGTAAGAGGTATTGGGCTGGTAGCTTCAAGCCTGATTCGGTCGGCCCAATATTTTGTATTTGTATGTGTATATGTATACGGGGTAGAGGAGGAGATATGCAACTTTTTTCAATTTTACACAGTAATAATACTTACTTTCTTTTCTCTCTGATCGGTTGTTCATCTCTCTATCTCTCTCTTGCGACTCTCGGTTCTTCTTCTTCCTGTCTCTCGCTAAATCTTCTTCTCCTCTGTTCAAATCGCTCAATTTGCAATTGATCTTCAATTTTGCTCTAAGTTTATCGATCTTCCTTTGGTTTCATCCTTAGGTTGATCTAGTTCAGATTTTTTTTTAACATATCATTCAACTCGTTGGTTAGGTGTTTTTCTTCAAAACCTAATAGGGTTTCATCACTAAACCTCATAACTCCTTTGGTGGGAGAGACCCTCAAAATGACTCTTTTACCTACCTCATAACCATCAATCAATCTATTCATATCTATGTAGCTCTTCTATTGTTCATGGGAAGCTCTCATCCAGCCTTGAATCAAGCATGTGTGTCTTGTCTTCTCCTCGATCATCTGAAATACTAACATAAGTATCTCACTAATGTCATTTTGACATGAGGGAATATGAAAGTTCCTTCACCTAAGGATTCGATAGGAATCATCTTGATACTAGTGTGAGAACCATTATTATAGGAGAACTCAATCAAGTCCACACGATCTTCTCAACTTCCCCAAAATCTAGCACATACCATTTGATTACCAAAGGTGGCTTGAAATTTTTGCCAAAATTTTGACAAGAAACTAGAGTCTTGATAGAACACAATGTCCTTAAAATCTTCATGAAGTCTCACCACATGATTTCTATAGGAATTAACAAGTTGTTCCATGCTCCAAGTAGCCTTCATTGGTATAAATACGGCTGACATAGTCAAAAAATCCACAATAACATAAAATAGAATAAAAACCATTATGATTTCTATGAAGACTAACCACGAAGTCCATTGATATACTATCCCACTTACACTAGGAAACTTCTAGTTGTTGTACTAACCCTGCCAGTCTCTTATTTTTAATCTTAACCTTCTAATAGGTTAGATATCGGACAACAAACTCTACCACTTGCCATTTTATATGGAGCAACCAATATACCCTCTTTAGATCCATGTATAATGTATCCCCTCTAGGGTGAATAGATTAAGGAGAGTAATGTCCTTCCTCAAGGATCTTCTTCTTAAGCTCTATACACCCTTAGGGTATACACCAACTACCATAGTATTTTTACTACCATCATCATGGATTAGGAAACCTTCAGCTTTGCCTTTTGTAATATGAGTCTACATTCTCTCAAGCTTGGAATCACTCAGTTGGTTAGCTTAAATCTTCTCAAAGATTAAAGGTGTGATGGTAAGTGTGTTCATTCTTGCCTCTATGCTTCCTACAATGATCAATTTGATCTCCTTCTTCCTGATCTCTTGCTACAAACGATCTGAAAATATAATCATGCCTAAGGAATGTGATGTCTTTTGGCTAAGTAAATCTACAACCACATTAGCTTTACCCTCATGGTAAGTTAGTTCTAGGTCATATTCCTTAAAGAATTGCAACCATCGACATTGTCTCAAGTTTAACTTCCATTGAGCGAAGATGTACTAGAGGCTTTTATGGTCAGTGTAGAACTTACACTAAACTCCATAAAAGATAGTTTCTCCAAATATTAAGGGCAAACACTATTACAACAAGTTCTAGTCATGCGTTGGGTAGTTCTATTCATATGGCTTTAATTATCATGAGGTATAATCCACCACTCTTCCATGTTATATCAGTATGCAACCTAACCCATGCTTGGAAGAATTACTGTACATCTCAAAACCACCAGTCCCTCTTGCCAATGTGAGCTCTATTGTTGAAGTCAAAGTCCTCTTTAACTCTTCGAAAGCCTTACTGCATTTCTCATCTCACCGAATCGTGTAGCCTTCTTCAAAAGCTGGGTCAACGATCGAGCAACCTCAGAAAAGTCTACCATGAACCGAAAATAGTGACTAGATAACCCTAGAAAACTACACACCTCCTTCAAAAAAGTAGGCACTGGCTACTTAAAAATAGCTTTAATCTTAGTAAGATCCACTACCACACCATCCTTAGAAATCACATAACCAAATAAAGCCACTTGACCTAACCATAACTCATACTTCGAGAGTTTAGCATACAGTTTGTGTGATCTGAGCAAGGCCAAAGTCTACCTTAGATGTTGTTTATGCATCTCTCAATCACTAGAGTACATGACAATATCATCGATGAATGCCATAACGAACTGGTCTAAGAAGAGATAAAAGATTTAGTTCATTAAGAACATGAAATATGCAAGTGCATTAGTAAGTCAAAAGGGCATAACTATGAAGTTATAATGGTCATACCTTATCCAAAAGCAGTATTAGGAATATCTTGTTCAGCTATCCTCAACTAACGATAGCCTGATCAAAGATCAATCTAGAAGAATACCTTAGATCCCTTGAGTTGATCGAATAGGTCATCGATCCTTAGCAAAGGATAATGGTTCTAAAATGCCCTGAAATTTTCTAATTTTAAAGATTATATTTAAATAAGGTTGTATTTGAAAATTTAAGTTAATAATTTTTTTATTAAAATAAAATAAAATTTATTAGGGCAAATTAATAAGAGATTTTATAAATATGTTAAGTAAAGGAAATTTTGGTATAATACCTAATTAAGGATTTTAATTTGGGAAATTATTTAAATAAATTATTTTATTCAAATTAAGAAAGATAAAATAGTTTCAAATTAATATGAATTTTATAAATAAATTAATTTGAGAAAAATTTAGTACTTTGATAATTAAAATGGAATTTATGAAAAATCCTTTAAAAAGTCTATTTTAGCCTAAAAAGGGATTTAAAAATTATTTTATTTAAATATTATTATTTTGAAATATCCTAAATATTCAAATTTATTTAATTTGACCCAACCTAAATTAATTCTCTTTTCCTTTTTCCCTTTTTCCTTTTCTTTTCTTTTCCTTTTTCTTTCCTTTCTTTCATTTTCATCTTCGCCTGAATTGGGTCTGTTGTGCGGCCCAATTTCTTTTCTTCTTTCCTTTTCCTTCGGCGCGGCCTAGCCTGCGCGTCGGCTCCCCCTCTCCCCCTCTGTGCTGCGTTTTATGTCCTTCTCCCAACCAAACTCTGCTTTTCACTTCATTCATATTACCGTTGCACGTCAACCCCAGAACGCCGTCCTTTAGGCCTTTTTACGTCAAAACTCGTCGTTTCATTTAATCATTTTTCCCTTCGCGCCGAACTGCCCGGTCTTCCCCCCTTTTCCTTCTTTTCTTCCCCGCGAACTGACCGGCCAGCTCCCACCTCCTTCTTCTTCCTCCAGCCCGACGCCATAACCGTCCACTTTTCTTCTCTCCCCCAAAAATGGTGCCGCCGGCCACACGTGGCATGACCGGCTCTTCTCCCACTCGTTTTCTTCCTCTCAATCTACACGTTCATTTGAAACCATCATCTGCTCCTCTCTCCCGCTCGTTTGTACACTGTTGCCTCGCGAAGGTCGGTAAAAATTCAAGTTTTTTCCGCCCGACCTTCGGCTTGAATTAAACCATTTCCCCCCTAAACACTTAGTAACCTCCCTAATTCAAATATAATCTCCCCAACTATAAAAACCCCCTCATTTTCATGATTTCGGGATTTTTATTTTCCCCGAAACCCTAAGTTGTGCATGTGCGCCACCACCCCATTAGACGCCATTTTATCCTCCTCCGACCAACTTCAACACCTCCTCTTGCTACCAAACTCTTCCCTGCAATACTATCTAATTAACTAAACTAAGTTCATCCCTCGATTCATCGTGTGCAAGTTTCTATAATCATCCAAATTTGGCTAGTTGATTCGACAAGAATCTTGACCCCGAGATAGTGAACCACCGTCCACCACCACATCTGCCACTTCTAACACCTATTAAACCAACTATTAACTTCTACTAATTATCCTCTACAGCCCCATATAATTATTTTAATTTTCTTCATCTCCATCACCTATTTTCCTAATTTTTAACCCCCTTGGACCCATTTTTCGGCCACCTCCGGGAACCACCGCCGGTTCTACCTACATCCTCCAACTCAAGGTGATGCCATAGACATTTTAAATACTTAGTTTCGAATTATTTATAATTCTTCTAATTTTAGCCAAAATTTTAGTATTAATTCAGCTTTAATTATTATTATTATAATTATTATTATTAGTAATATTGATTGTATTATAATTTATAAATTTTGTTTACAGGTCTGGGAGTATTATTGAGTAAGATATAGTAATTATCTCGGCCTTTACCTATTTTCTTTGATTTTTACATAATTGATGTTATTATTAATAATATTAATAATATTATTATTATTAGTATAATTATTTGGTTGATACTGTGATTATTACTGGAAGAACAAATGCCATAAATTTTAATTAGGCCTCGCATTTATTAATTTTATTAACATTATTAACATTTTTTAACATTATTTTAATTATATTATCATTATTACCTTTATTAAAATATAATATAATTATATATAGATTATTAATTTTATTATCACAATTCTGAATAGTATTATTTTTATCATTGTGGGATGGTTAGAAATCCAACTTTTAATTTTAAGAATTTTGATATCAATAATATCTAATATTCTATTTATAAAAAGTATCATTAATACTATTATACTTTATTTATATTACTAATTATTTTTATAATTATCATTCTTATTATTGCTCTTATTATCATCATCATAGTTATGATATTATTAAATCTATTTTGGGAGAAGGGTAGAAACCCTTAGTTTATTACCTTTTCGAAAGAAAATAAGTAAATTAATTTTATTAGTTTCTATAGTTAATTATTGAATAGTAAAATGTCATCCTAAAACCAAACCTCGAAATAATTTATAATTATGTAATAGAGTCTAATTCTAGTATGCTTTGATATAATAGGCGAACCCAATCAAATCCCTCAAGTGGAATAGGAGCGTGCACCAAGACCGGTGACGTTTTAGGTAAGGGTCTACTAAGGCCATTTATGTGTTTGCATGTACTATGTGTTTGATATGCCATGTATTTTATGTTCGTTATTATTAATTATTGCACATGTGGCATGATTGTGGAATGGAAGTATGTTGTTGTGAATATATTGTGGCATGAGAATTATGCATATGTTTATGTCATTAATGTATGATATGACTTGAGACATGTGTTAGGGTTTTGCATAAAATGGCATGATATTAGGGTTGCATGAAATGACAAGGAGTTGGGGTTTACATGAAATGGTATGGTGTTAGGGTTGCATGAAATGACATGGTGTTAGGGTTGCATGAAATGGAATGGTGTTAGGGTTGCATGAAATGACATGATGTTAGGGTTTGCATAAAATGACATGACGTTAGGGTTTGCATGGAATGGAATGATGTTAGGGTTTGCATAAAATGACATGATGTTAGGGTTCGCATGGAATGGTATGATGTTAGGGTTTGCATAAAATGACCTGAGGTTAGGGCTTGCATGGAAGCATGTCTACTTGGAGTTAAGGTTTGCATATGAATTAGGATTGCATGAGAGTATAGTATGTGGAGTTAGGGTTTTCATGTGGATTAGAGTTTCATGGAAGTATGTCTACGTGGAGCTAGGCTTTGCATGTGCGTTAGAGTTTTACATGGAAATACGTCTACGTAGAGTTAGGGTTTGCATGGGAGCTAGGGTTGCATGGAAGTGTGGGTTACGATGAGTTAAGGTTTGCATGGAGTTAGTTATGCATGTCTGGGCAAATGTTTGTGAGTGGCTAATGTTATGATCAAAATATTTAAGACATTAATCTTTTAAAGTGGAAGATTATTGAGCCAGGTCCAGACCGATCCACCGGTCAGGAATAGTGATTAGGGTTTTACCCTATATGTGACCGATCCACCGGTAATAATAGTGGTTAGGACATGAGGTCCTATGTGTGACCGGCCCACCGGTAATAATAGTAGGGTGACTCGAGCTCAATAAATACAAACCAGAATTGTTAAAGCTCTTAAAAGATATTAATTACTTACAGTGAAACACCATACGAGCAGGAACCAGACCGATCCACCGGTCAGGAATAGTGGTTAGGGTTTTACCCTATGTGTGTCCGGCCCACCGGTTATAATAGTGGGGTGTTCCTGTTTTTGCATGGATATGATGCGAGTAGGAACCAGACCGATCCACCGGTCAGGAATAGTGGTTAGGGTTTTTACCCTATGTATGACCAGCCCACCGGTTACAATAGTGGGGTGTTCCTGTTTTTGCATGGTTTGATAAAAGGCATGGTGTGTATTGGCTTTTGATAAAAGAAAGATTAAATGATTAATCCAGACCTTTTTGAGCCTTACGTATGGACCTATTGATTATAAGTGATTTCACTTTATGCTTCTATGTATCATATGTGCGGGTTGTAATTTTATGTGATCGTTATCCTATATGAATTAATGTGGTATATGCCGGCCTTAGTATTCAGTTACCTTACTCAGTATGTAGCATACTGATCACCCGTTTCATGTGTGCTGCTCATTCCCACGAGCAGAAGGCCCGTCTGATCTGTTGTAGGTAGGAGATATTTACTTTGATGCTATTGATATCTACGTGACATCAAGAGGGGCAGAGTGATAGATGGGCTGGATCAATCTTTAGAGTGACGTGGCCATTGTCCTTTTTAAATTTATGAGTCATATTATCTTTTATTAGGTTTGAATTGTCAAAACAATTTTACTAAGGTTGTTTAGTTATTATCTGGAAAAACAATAGCTGGTATTTCGAATTATGTAAGACTCACGCCTACTCTGATTTATGTTTTTATAAATTTTAGTTTGTATGGTATTACTAATAATGTTTTCTTAGCCTTGGCACTTGGTACCGGAACGGTAGAAGTAAACTGGTCTGGTACTAAGTGTGGCGGTAAAATCCCCAGAATTTATGGTTTTAATTTATGAGTATTGCTTTTAAAAAAAATTGTGTAAATTTTGGGGTGTTACAGGTTCTCACAGTCACCTAGTTCAATCCTCGCCAGTCAATACACAATCTTAGGCTATCATGCTTCTTCTTTACAAACAACACTAGCACTCCCCACAATGATATGCTTAGTTGGATATAGCCTTTCTCCAAGATCTCTTCCAATGGATCCTTGAGCTCTTTCATCTTCGTAGGTGTCATTCAGTACGGAGTCTTATAAACCAGATCTATTCCTAGCAATACCTCTATGGTGAACTCATCTTTTTGAATTGGCAGCATTCCTAGGATCTCCTAAGGAAAAATGTCAAGAAACTCACAAACTATTACCATCCGCTCCAATTGGGTCTCGACTGCTTTGGTGTCTTTGATACTACATATGTAAAACACATATCCCTTGCATACTAGTAACCTTTTTGCCAACTTGTGATATTTTGAAAATGATTAGTATTGATAGAGATGGTGATGATTTTGACATAAATGCAATGGCTTTGAGTATAAAATCCAAATATGATAAATATTAAATAAGTGCTAGAAATATCAATGTGTTACTATTTATTGATATGATTCTTGATCTTAGGAGGTAGATGATATTTGTGCATTAGGAAATAAATAAGTATTTTGATTTTGAACTTCAAATTTGAATGTATGCTAAGGTTGATACAATTTTGAAAGAATTGTATGCCTTTTATGCTTCTAAGCTTACATCTTCTCCAACCCCTAAGTCATCTTCAACTATGAATATAAGTGAGATCACTTGTGAACATGGTGATCCAATTAGCATAGAATTTAAAGAAATAGTGGTAACTAAAACTAATTTAGCTCATGGCAAGAGTGATTTAGATAAGTATTTATAGAATAACTTACTTGTTGTTGGTGAAAGTTTCGGTATCCTCGGTTGGTGGAGGGATATGCTTTAAATTATGAAGTTATTGCTTTGATGGCTAAGGATATTTTAACTATGCCTATGTCCATAGTTGCATCCGAGTATGCATTTAGCACTGGAGGTTGGGTTCTTGATACGTTTTGGAGTTCCTTGACCCCTAAAATGGTAGAAGCATTGGTTTGTATGAAAGATTGGATACAATTATCTTTGAATCATCCTCCATTAGAAGAGATTATTAAGGAGATTGAAAACAATGAAGGTAGTATTATTTTGTTCTATTTTATTGGTACTTTTTTAAAGTATTCCCTGCATTTTATTTTTTTATTTTTTATCTTATTTCTTTTATCAGATATTGTAGGCATACCACCTATTGTACAGATCGACGATTTGGATATTTTAGAGTTTGAGGACCTGATATTATAATGACTTTCTTAGCTGAAAAACTATTTAGTTTCTTTTTCTTTTAATTATGGATATATGGACTTTGGATTATTGTTGTATTTGTTTTATAGACTTTAGACTTTTGTTGTAAGTGTTTTTAAACTCTAAACTAATCTACCATAATTAGTACTTTCAGAATTTATTTTAATTTAATTCAAACATGTTCAAATATCCACATTTGGAATTTTGGATATTAGATATCGAATATTTGGATATTGGATATCGAATATCCGAATGTAAATCATCAAATTTTTAGATATACAATCAAAAATATAATTTTTTTGTTAAAAAATAAACATTTTTCAGATAATTGAATGTACAAGATATATCTGATTTTTTTTATATCCGAAAATTCAGATATCTAGTACCAATGGATATGGATACGAATATAGATTATCAAATATCAGATCCGATACAGATATTTATTTTTGTACAGTCATAACTAAAATCCTTCTAACAAACCATTCACCGCTAGCTCCAGAGCTTCCTTCAGTGGCTTAATAAAAAAAGGATTTCAATTTTTTTTATAATGTTTTGAATTCAAATCATACTGTTCTCTTGATACATATTTTAAAGGTAAAAGGATACATAATTTTTTTTAAAATAAAATAACTATATTAATTTGAATAAATGCAGAGTAAAATTTTAATTCTTGACAATAATTAAAGTTAATGGTTGAGAATTAGCTTTTTCTATACACTTAGAATTGTACATATGCATTTTTTTTATATATTTTTAAAGTGCATATCATAATTTATTTTGATTGTTTTAGTTTAAAACCGACGACTGCATCTAATACAAATATATTACCTCTTTAAAAGTTGACAATAAAAATTAGTCACATACTATTATTATATTAGGAATAATAAATGTACAACCAAGAATTCAAGAACTAACTCCCATGCATCACACGATTCCCACGGACCGTAGGAGATTAGCATATACATTCAGAATCTCCTGATTGGTTGGTCAAGAAATCATGATCCAATAATCTACTTACTGTTACACTATCTAAGTAAGCCTTTTGCCGACGGTACTTCACTACAGTACCCCGAGTACTTTTTTTCTTTTCTCTACTTTTTTATGAGACAACGATAGAAAGAAAACAATAAAATTAAACCATGTGGGAGAAATTAAAACCGGAAAAATGAGCAAGAAGAGCGGAAGAGAAGATAGTGACCAAGAAACCAAGTGGCAAGACTTAAAATAATAATAAATGACAGAGCAATGGAAACAATAACGCTTAAAAATCAGCGGATCGAGGCAGCCGAAAAGAAGCGAAATGAAGTGCTGCACAGAAATTGCCCGAAAGCTTTTGTAAATTTTTAGTGGTAGCCAAAATGAAAGATATCTTTTTGGGTTTTCAATGGAGCTAGGGAATCTGATACTTTTTATTCCCCAAAATACAACAAAAGTTACAAAAAACACAAAAGAAAAGATCATATATCGAGAATAACAAGTTTATTTATTGTATGTTTAGATGATTATTTAGACTAACTTTTAGCTTCTTTGATAAAAAATAAAAAAAAAATCTTGTATAATACTAATATTTGTTTTAATGATTGATTGACAAGCTTATTTGGACTTTTAGCTTATTTGATAAATTTAGACTAACTTTTAGCTTCTTTTTTCTTTTGAGTTGAGACGTTCTGTCATGAGCTTGGAAAAATAACTTGAATAATATTCTAAAAATATTATACGATCTCGGTTTATAAGTAAATATTTTTTTTATCTTTTAACACAAAAAAAACTTAATAAACAAATGCAAATTACTAAATTGTTTCTTAAAATATAATTAAAAATAATATCATTAATATAAATATAAAATCATTAAGGCTAAAGAATAAATAAAAACTTTATTTAAAATTTATCTCGTATATATAAAATAATATTTATTTATAAATAAAATTAAACTACTAAAATGATATTTATTTAACAATAGAGGTTATAGTTGTTAAGTTTCTATACAGCAAATCGTGATGTACGTTAGCATAATGATAATTTAGTAGGACGCCGTTTAACATAAAAGTATTAACATTTAAAATAAGATAACCGTGATTATTTTTTCTGTTTTTAAAAAATATTGAAAAGTGTTGGTACCATTTATGTGTCCTTGTCAGAAACAAATCCACATAAAAGAAGATCCTTCGGATTTTGATGTCTAGGAACAAAAGGTGTTTGCCCTGTTCCCTTCTTTTGAGTTTTACGTTGAGGATGATGAAAATCAATGTTGCGAATTTCAAAGAAATCTGATACCGCTGCACGTTTTACACCGTTGATTCTGAGCACTGCATGTAGTAGCATTGTGTCGCATTATGGTTAGATGGGACGTTTATTTTGACAGCCACGATATCCTTTAGGTTTGTGTGCATATTATGCATGCAATGAAGACATAACCCGATGAATCGTCTAGGAAAAGTGAATCGGTCAGGTTTGGATTTCGGAGTTATTTGAAATAGCATGTTCGAATTTAAAAATTTTTAAATGGAAGGTTCGGTGGCCCTCGCTTTTTTTTTTGTCTTTTTTTTTCTTTTTAAAAAAAATTAAATGTACTCTTAAGACAAATTACATGTAATTATATAACAATTATGTTGTACATTGACTTTTTAAATGAAAGAAGGTATGTCTTATGGTTTGGATAGCATAGGTGTACGTGTTATACAAATTAGTTGTAGTGATTATGCAAATATGTTGTACATTAATTGTTTAACCAAGGTTATTATATATTTAGTATTACATAGTTGTACATCTAATAAAATGCAGTCATGTATCTAGTATAAGTTAGTAGTACATAGAGTGAGAATTATGTGTGCAAATATGTAATTTTAAGAATACTTGAAAAATGTCATCTCTAAGTAAAATTATCCAAAATACAACCACTACATTAAAATCACTCAATATCTAAAAATTAAAAGAAACGGATCGTAACAAAATTAATCCATTGTAACTTTTTTTTTCTTGACTTAAGCAATAGAATTGTTTGTAAAATTAAACTTCAATACTAAATGCATAATATATTTTTTAAAAGACTACACTAATATGCAACTATATCTTATGCCTTATTCTCTTTGATGCTATCGTCGGTGTGAGGTAACACATTAATGGTCCAAGTTAGGTCGATTGTGATTGGGTGGTCATTTCAACATCAATTCCTCTACCTCTTCCTGCTTCCTCTCCCAATTCCACTTCCAATTATTCATCATTAAAATTGTGTTTGCCAACTTGTTCAAGGATCATGGTGCCCATAGTTGCTATTTTTTTTCCTGTAGTGTGATAACACAATTGAACATCAACATTACTTTGTAATGATCATTAACATTTTTTTATAATAGATTGCAAGGTGTCCACATTTACAATATAAGAATAATAAATTATTGTTAGATGTTAATATTGCAAACATTTATTAAAAAGAACAAACCTAAATGTGACTGCAAAAAAAGTACATGTCATTTTCTGTCACAACCCTTAACAATGTTTATATTTTGACAATTCAGGTATTCCAACACCTAGTAATGATGGAGGACCAATCTTTTGACATGTGGTATGATGATACCAAATCAAGTACTTCTCCTCCTCTGACTATAATATGATTGATTCAGCAATTTAGAAGTATTGTATAACATTATTTGTATCATTGGTTTCATTTGTGTTCTGTGAGACGTTATGAGTTAGTTTTGGCCATTGAAGTATATTATATTATCCTAGACACATCATCTTTAAATTTACTATATACTTTCTTGAGACGCTTAGTCATTTTAAAATTTTACAAATAGAGGTTTAAATGAAAAATGTTATTTTTGTCTCAATTATCTTTTTCCCACAATTGAAGCCTTTAAAATACCATTTTAATTATCTAAAATTTTTTTAAAAGATCAAAGATCATTAATTTTTTGTGTTATAAAGTTAAAAATAAATTAAAATCAACTTGCCTTTATTTATATTATTTTAAAATAAATTAACATTTCTGAAGCAAAATAAACTGCCAAAAGTTAGGTTATGTAGCTAGAGCTTATCTTCATCTTTTAAAATTTGATCTTAATCCTATAAAACTCTCAAGAAATCATCCTAACCCTTCATTATATCTAAATTTACCACCACCAAACACATACCCGAACTTGGCCTATGCCATGTGCAAACCGCATGATGATGTTTTTTCCTTATTATTACATTCATCTTTCCTAAACTATTGTATGCATTCTCTTCTCCTTAAGTTAGTTACTACTTTCCTTTGAAACTCTTGCCCTTCTAATTCACCTCCCATTGCCTGCCACAACCTTACCCATTTCCATTGGCCTCACTTAGTACCTAAATCCCCATGTTTCCTCTAGTGATTACAAATATAATCATTACTCTCAAGATCAACCCAACCATTCTCTCTTCACTTCCAACTTATGCCCATTATGAGCTATTTTATATTCTCTCCCAACAGAGCCATTCCACCTTATTCCACTATTCTTCATCTCCATGCTCATCTTCAACCTCCATTGATGAACCTTGAAGATCACCATCATCTATCTTCAACATAATTTTTTGTTGAATACACTCCTCTTCTCTTCTTTCTCCTCTTTTATCTTATGATGTTAGTACTAATTCTAATTTTTTAATATTTATTTTTTGATATATTTTTTAAACATCTTTAAGTAATTAACTAAGCTCTTTGTCTTTTTTCTCTTGCAATTTAATTTGTCTGATTCAAGTAAGATTAATCTTACTTATGTCAAGTATAATCTTATGAATTATAATATAGGTTTGTTTGTGTGATTTTATAAATCTTATGGCATGGTATGGATATGAATATATATGGAGTTATAGATAATGATTTTATGAAGTTGACATGTATGATAATCATATTTAAGTTATAGTTTTATAATGGTTTTAAGTAAGAAAAGCTTGAAATTTAGGGTTTGTAGACCAACAAACTTGGGTCCATTATCTAGCTAAATATATCACAATTGAATATGCTTTATAAATACTATTTGGTATAACATCAAATTTATATGATTATAATTTCCAAAGCAACTTTATTTTGTGTTTTTTACGTGTATGTAAAACATTATGGTCAAAATACCAAAAAGTGCACATAATTGGTCAAAACCAAGCTCGTGAGCAATGGGATCTAGTATGGGGTTAGATTTTTGGGTTAGATTTTATTTTTGGGAGTTGAAGGAATTTTAAGTTTTTTATTAGTATTTTTGGATAATATTAGTGTATAATATGTTACCATTTAGATTAGTATAACATAAGATATGATTGGGTAGTGTTTAAGAAAGTGTAGTAAAATGAGTTTGAATGTTCTTCATGAATATGTAAAATGTTCCTTACTAATTACCAACTAATCACCACAAATAATGTTAGGTGAGAAATAATCATGTATATGAATATTAATCAAATAATAACCAATTTAATTAGGGTTAATAGTGGATTAATCATGATTAAAACATATAATGACAAAATTATCCATATAATAAAAGAATGGTAAATATGTTAATAGTGAAAGTCAATAATTTATCATTGATTATGACTTTGACCATTAATCTTGATTTTAACCATTGAATTTGACTATCACTTTTTTGTTTAATTTTGATTCAGACTTTCACTTTTCATCTTTTTCTCTGTAAATAGTGGATTTTTCAAAAAATGGCATACACTCTTATTTCTCGATTTTGATCTCAATTACATTTTTTTTTGCTGAAATAATTAGTAAGTGAATTTTTAGAGTTAAAATGATGTTCTTAATACCTTAATGAATTTGTCACATACAAAGTTGTGATAGTGTTACACCCTATGTATTTATGTGATATGTGACCATGGTGTTGTACTATATTTAGGAACATTGAAAGGTTTTAATGTTTTGTTATGGTGTGTAATAGTATTAAACACTCAATGATTTTGGGGGTTAGTGTGACAATTTGTAACACCCCGAAAATTCACTACTGAAAAATTTCGTTTTATTAAAAAGAATTAACGGAAGTAAAATAATAAAACTGTGAATTCTGAGGATATTACCACCACACTTAGTATTAGATCAATTCGCTCCTACCGTTCCAGTACCAAGTGCTAAGGCTAAAAGAGAAAAATACCACTTACAAGAAACTCAAACCAATGATTAAATTAGAGTAGCGCATGTAAACATTTTATAAGAGTATAATCCACCAATGGTGGTTACAAATCAACAAATACATTGAAACTATAAAATTTAAAGGCGAAAGAGTACGACCCTAGGATTTACCGGATAGTACCTTATGCTCTTTCTCGAGAGCCCACTTGAATAGCACCTAAAAAAGACCTGCACAGGACACTACCCATTGAATAGGCAAGGGCCCCACGAAGGGAACCCTTCAGTACTACGGTACTGAGTAACCTTTTAAAACACACTCAACAGCAAGCCCATAATGCAATACATAATACTACATACATACATAATGAAAGGTAAATACTTAATATCCACATTTATACATCCACATACTTAACAAATCAATCAGATATTAATAGGCCATAGAGAACAATCGATACTTTTGGGCCTTAAGCCCTTAGTCCTTCAATATCAATCATATCATATTATAAATAATTGTGTGAGTGCGGGAACCCCACTATTATAGCTGGTGGACCGGGATACATATAGGGCAGAATGCTCCTGACCACTATTATTGTTGGTGGATCGTTCTCCAGGGTAGAACGCTCCTGGCCACTATTATTTGCCGGTAGATCAGTCTGGCCCTGACTCACAGAGTGTTCCACTGTAAGTGATTAGTATTTTTTCATAATTTATTCACAACCAAATCTAATTCATTGATCTCAGGACCCCCACTATCCTAGCCGGTGGATCGAAATACAAATATACATCATCTAGGGCAACACGCACCTCGACCACTATTATATCCGGTGGATCGGTACTCATAAACATCATTCAGCAGAGCCACTATTATATTCGATGGATCGGTACTCATAATATAATTCAACTAGGCCAGGCTCATTAATCTTTCACTTTAACGATTCATGTTTTTCATTTTTAATCAGCATAATAATTCCATTTATTTACCTCGATAGGGAGATCAAGATCCCATGACACAAAGGTACACCGGTCGCACCGGAGTATAAAAGCTACTCGGTATCCTTCAACTATCAACCCAAAGACACAAAGGTACCCTGGTCGTACTGGTACATAAAGCCAACTTAGTACTCTACCGACATAGACACCTAATCCATAAGTATGCATACCCCCTAACTAGGTCCGTAGAGCTAGATAGAGTAAGATATAGGGCCTGGCTGGGGCACAAAGGCACACCAGCAAATAATAAAATAATCGTGGGCTAAACCACGTCTTTAGGGTAGCGACCCCTAAAGAGCCACCATTCCCGATCTCGAGGTCTTTCACTTTAAGTATTAGTGTCTTAATTAAGATGAACACAAAAGCACAATAATTAGATTATTATTCACTTTCAATCGTTCGGATATCATTAGATATTTCTTCTCCAAGTGGTTGTCCAAGGTAACACAGAGGAATCATTAAAGCCATCATAATCTCATCTAATTTCGAATTAGGATTCGTTCTCGTGATACTTACTAATTATCAAATACTCTTATCTTGCTATCGACATTATTTGAGTCATATTACAAAATTTCATGATCACAACGACATGTTAGGTACAATTTACTCATTTACCCCTTACTTATATAATTGCTAAGTCATCCCTTCCTCACTTGACAATTTACCATATTACCCTCCTTGTTACATAATTACCAAATTACCCCTTACTCAATTTAGGTTACTAAGTTATTTCCCATACCTATTAGATCACTAATCCCCTTTCATAATTGTTACGCTTAATATATTTTCCATTTGGTTGGTTAGATTACCAATTTACCCTTTTTCCTTTATTATAATTAACAAATTACCCTTTAGTTGGTCAAAATACCAAATTACCCTTCTTCATTATCCTAATTATACCCATTTAGTTGGTTAAATTACCAAATTACCCTTTTCTATGGTCATAATTACCAAACTACCCTTCTCCATTATCAAATTTACCAAATTACCTTTTAGTTGGTTAAATTACCAAATTACCCTTTTCTATGGTCATATTTACCAAACTACCCTTCTCCATTATCAAATTTACCAAATTACCCTTTAGTTGGCTAAATTACCAAATTACCCTTCTCTATTATCATAATTACCAAGTTACTCCTTTCCAATTTCCACTTTACCTCTTTTATTTATAAAATTACCATTTTTCCCCTTTACTTTCAAAATTACTATTTTACCCCTTAACTTCCAAATTCTATCATAACACCCTTTCATTCACAAAATTACCATTTTGCCTATTTAATTACGAAATTACCATTTTACCCTTTAATTATGAATTACCATTTTCCTTTAATTATAAAATTACCATTTTACCCTTTAATTATGAAATTACTATTTTATCCTTTAATTCCAAAATTTCCCTTTTACCCTTCAATTACAAAATTATCATTTTACCCCTTTATATCCAAAATTACCAATTTAACCTTTTCATTTACAAATTACCACCTTATCCTTTTCATTTATAAATTACCATTTTGCCATTTTCACTTATAAATTACTATTTTACCCCTTACTTTTGAAATTACCAATTTACCCCTTTCCATTTACAAATTACCACTTTACCCTTTTTACTTCCAAAATTACCATTTTATCCCTTACCTCCAAAATTACCATAATTCCCCTTTTAATTACAAATTACCATTTTGCCCCTTATTACACCACTTATATTAAACTATCATCACTATATAAAATATTAATATTAATACCTCATCCATAACTATTATATTTAATATAATACTTATTAGCACCCACATATATTAGGCCATATTCTTGTACAAGATATATTACTAAAATACCCTTAAGGCTCACAAAAATATTAACCAGTCATTAAAGATCTCAATAGCATAATACAACATGGATAATACTTAACACTTTCATTAATAACCAACTCCTACCTTAAACAATATTTCTATACATAGCATATAATCTATCATGCTTCCTTTTTATCAATCAACACAAGAAACCACACATATCATATAAAACAACATATATCAAGCGTAATAATATATTAAAAATCCTAATGTGCTAAAATATGTTAATCAATGAGTTTAAGTGGGATTTAATGGTTACCTTAATCCCTGCACAAATGAACCTCACCGGTATTCTAGTTAAAGATTCAAGCTTTGATTATCAAAACCAATACCTAAAAATAATATCAAGATTTATTATATTAGAAATAATAAAAATCAAAGTATAACACTTAATTAATCAAATACTTGAATTAAATATTATTATACCTTAAAATTTATTAAAAAAATAGAACCAAACATGCAATAGCTTATACTGCTCATGCAACATGGGCTGCATGCAAAGGAATGAGGGGAGAGGCTCAAAATGGCAAGAATGGGAGGAGGGAGTGGTGTTTTTGGGTTAGGGATTTGGGGCTGGGAAAGAAGGTGGATGGGAGAGGATTTGGGGCAAGGGAAGGGTGTAGAAGTGGAGAGGGGGTGTAAGTGGTGGTCGAGGATAGGTTGACGGCAGATAAGGGCGGCGGCAGCGACAACGAGGCTGCGAAGTGGCGGCCGAAGTGGGTCGAGATGGAGGGGCCGAGGAGGAAGGAAAAGGGAGAGGGAAAATGAAGACCTACAGGTGATGGTTTCGAGCAAAGGAGGTTTGGGGGTGGTAGAGGGGGTTGTAGGGATTAGTTTGGTGGCTTAGGTGGCGGAACGACAGCTGATCGAGGCTGTACAGGGTGGCTACCGAGAAGGGAGGGAAAGAAGAGAAAAAGAAGAGAGGAGGAAGAAGGAGGCTACAGGGTGGCTCGAGGGGTACTGTGATGGTTCAGGGGTGAGGTAGAGGGTGGCAGGGGGTGGTGCAGGTGGCTGGTGCGGCGATGGAAGTGGTGGAGTGGGGCAGCAAAGAAAAAATAGGGTGAAAGAGGGGAGGAGAAGAAAGGAAGAAAAAAGGTCGGGGAAGGCATGGAGAGTTCGAAAAAAATGTAGAATAAGGTATGAAAGGAGGAATAAAAAGAAGAGGAAGAGAAAGGAGGGGATAGGGTGGCTCGAGGGCAGCAGTAGGGTGGTAGGGAATGGGTGTTGTAAGGAGAGGAAGAAGAGAGGTATGGTAGAGCATGGGGGAAGGGAGAGAGGGATGGTGGGGCCAGGATGGTGCAATGAAATGGTAGGAGAAAGAGAGAGAGAGAGAGAGAGAGAGGGAGGGAGATCAATAGGGGGAAGAGGGATGGTGCAATGAAATGGCAGAGAGAGAGAGAGAGAGAGAGAGAGAGAGAGAGAGAGAGAGAGAGAGAGAGAGAGAGAGAGAGAGAGAGGGAGATCAATAGGGGAAGAGGGTTGCAGGTAGGGTGGCGGAGATGGCGGGGTGGTCGGGTTTCTCGCCGAGGAAAAAGTAAGAAGAAGAAAGAAAGAAGAAGGGGAGGGGGGCTAGTGTGGCGTGTGTGCAGGCCAGCCGAAGGTGAAAAGAACGCGGGCAGTCCTAGTAGGGGGAGAAAGGAAAGAAAAGAAAGGAGGAGATGGGTTGGGCAACACGCGAGAGAGAAGGAGAGGGAGGAGAGGAAGCGGGCTTGTGGCCCAAGCACAAGGGGGGGAAGGCAGGCTGAGGCACCGGCTACCCAAAGGAAGAAAAGAAAGGAAGAAAGATAGGTGAAAAAGGAGAAGGAAAAGGAAAAAAGAAAAAAGAGAAGGGAAAATGGGATAATTAAAATAATTTAATTTATAAAATAATAAAATGTAATATTTATAGCTAATAAATTTATTTAATTATTTAATTTAATATAATTAAAATATAAGGGTTTAAAAGGATAGTTTTAGTAAACTAATGGTTTGAAAATTTATGTAAATAATAAGAGTATGGTAAAATAAAAAAAATTATTTATTTTAATTTATTAAATATTTATATCCAATTATATATACTCAAAAATCCATAAAATAATTAAATTAAATAGATTTAAAGGCTAATTTATCCCAAATAAAAGTTATTTATTAAATTATAGGCTTTTTAAAAATTTAAGGGATTACACAATTAACCTTAGTATAAAAACAATGATCCTAGAAATCATTCAAACTTAATATTCTACGCATGGCATTTTTGGTAATTGCTATAACATTTAGGAAAACTAACAAAGGTATTAGTTTTTTGGCCACTTCTCTACTCTATAGTCATCAAAAGTACCCTATAGGTGTGTATATAGTTAAGGATTAGGTTACCCAATGTTAGTTGCTCTCAATATGGTAGTGAGGTTGGGAATTCACCTAAGGGCTAGTCGAGGGTGAATTATTCCCCTAAGATTTTACTCAATATTTTCCAACACAATCTTGGTAGTTGACTTTTATTAGTAGATGGGAACAAATCATGATTTGGAAACTACGATTTAAAACATCGTGTGAATTTAAAACATCGTGTGAATTTTCTTAAAATAATAATTTGCAAAAAGACTTTGATTAGTTGTTGGATACAACCCATAATTTGGAAGTTTTGATTTAAAATATGGCTTCAACAAAAGATTTTAGTTACCAGATAGGTACAATCTATGATTTTAAAATAGTCTTGGAAATAAAAAACTTGATTGGCATATTAGTATAACCTATGATTTTGGAAATAATGGTTTTAAACCTAATTTTTGATATAAAGCTTATATGTATGTGTTGGTTTATGTTTATTCAATAATTTTCTTAATTAATCATGTTGTTATGTAGATTTATATTATATTACATGCTATCTATAATTTGGTATAGTAGTGTATTCCTACTCATACATAAGTGTTGATGTGTCCATTACACAATCATCATCTAATTCAAATGGGCGGATAACTTAGCTAATTGTGTCTATGGTTGTTAAAGACTATGATATCTTGCTCTTTGGTGACAAAAGGTGAGGTCAGAAAATAGGGAGTGATATAGCATAAAAGTTAAGCAAAGTGGCACCTAGTTTTACTTTGCCTCATAGTGTGAATGTATTAAAGCTTGGTAGTTGTTTAAACTTTTTTTTAAATATTTATGCAAAAATAATGTTATGGTGTAATATCACACTTAATGCTTTGGTATTATTTTAACACTCATATTAAGAGGGATATGCTTATGTCTTATGATTGTGAATATATATATTTTTATTTGATAATATCTTTGGACCTGACAATGGTTAAGTGATGATCAAACTTCTCTTGATGTTAGTTGTGCATGTCTCACTCTCAATTTTTTTTGCTCTTACACTACTCTATTTAGAATGAAAATTTTTGGTTGGTAAAAACGATGGTGTTACATTTATACCATATATCTATATCTACATCAGGCCCAAATTTTAAACTAGAAACTTTTATTTTTGAACACAATGCGGAAGCATTTTAAATGAAACTTGGAAGTATCACTGCCACATCAACTACATGAAAGGTGTGATCATCACCTAACACATGTTTGATGTAAGAAAAAATGGGATAACAAACTAAAATATGCATGCATTAATAATACAAGAATGGTAAAAACTAGATAGGAATATGATAGATAAGGATGAGATTAAAAAATTAAAATATAGGAACCAAAGCCAAGAGTTTAAATAGTGAGAAAGAATGAAAAATATCACAACATAGTGGGTAAAACACATCTAATCAAGTTATCCTAACTTTTAAATAGATAAAATGTAACTCTTAATCCCCAATTAATGGCCAAATATTGACCAATAACATCATCCTCAACATACTCTACCTGAAAACCATAACCCTCAAAGTTATTCTGTGCTCGCTAAAAAAGAAGCCAAGTCATCACGATGGCCACACAAATTTTGTATTAGTATGGTGAAGTAGAGGCAAACAAACTATCTAAGACATGGTAAGAACTCATGATGCACATTGAGTTGACATAGTAATAGTATTTCCATGAATACTTCCATTTTTTTAGTAACTAATTGTTCATAAAGACCAATCAATGGGCTTGACCAAACTAGTTGTTAGATTTAAGCAAATGCCAAATCACTCTAGTGGTAAAATAACCAATTGACGGGCTCGGAGAATCGATCAAATATTTGTAGTAACTAGTTGATTGGTTCATCAACCCAATTGAGTATTCAAGAAAATAGAAAATTAAGAATTCCAAATAGAATAACTATTCACATAACTGGTCAACTGGTTATGACAAACTAGTCGACTAATCTAGGAAAAATAGCTCCCAGACTTATAATCTAAGCTAAGAAAAAAATTACCAAAATTTCCCAAATTAATCCACACATGGGATCATATAACACCTAAAAAGACATACTTCACACATAGAATAATATAAATCGTGGTAGCAAATCAATATTCAATAATGTCATGCCTGAATTTCCCTAAACTCATGCATAATATATCAACAGTTAAACTTGCCCCAAAACTAGAAATCTAAATACTGAAACATGCTCAAATACAAGAAGTCAACATAATATCTACACATCACAAAACATACCAAGCACTTAAAACAAAAATCGACAACGCATAAACTTATTCATACTAGAGATATGGATGCCTTTTCTCCATGTGAACCTTCTAACACATAATTACTCCTAACTTGATGGTATCTAACAAGATCTCAATTTCCTAAGAGAATTAAGAACAAAAATCATTAAAAATAATTTTTTAAACTTAATAAAATGAAATTAGAAGAAGAAGGAGAAGAAAAATGGCAATATACGACCTCTTCTTATTACTAAAATAAAAGAAAGAAAATCAAGATATTCAATATTTATCAAAACCTTAATCCTTTCTTGCTTAAGAGAAATTTAAGATAATATAAAAAATAAGATATAAGAGATAAGAATTGAACTAAATTATGAGAAGGAAATAGGCAACCTTTATTTCCTTCAGATATTTTAGAAGAAGAGTAGAAAGAAAAAAGGAGTATAACTAAAGGATATTTCAACACTTAGTAAAATTTACCAAAGAGAAAATAGAAGAAGAGAGCAAATGCTGAAGGTAAGGAGTGAAAAGAATCAACAATGAAGTGTATAAAAGAGAGCTAGCGAACATTCACAAAAAGAACAGATAGAAAGAATTACCTTGTTTAGCATGGGAAACTAAGGGTAATAGAAATGCATAATGAAAACTAAATTGATTTAGAGTCTCTCTCATCTCTTTGATCAAATGTGTAACTTTTTCTATCAAATCTTCACTATATGATATAATTTGAGGACATAAGAATCCAAAAAATATCACCATCCTCTTTAATCAAACATCTATCTTTTAATAATATATAAGAAAATAGTTAGTTAACTATGTCTTTTTAATAATTTGCAAGTATTTCTAAATATAGTTATATATCAAGATTTGATAGCAATGAATGAAATTATACTTTATATATGAGTTCACATGTTTAACTTGTAGTTAATATATAGCCAACAAATGAATTATGTCCTCAACTCATATAGAAATGTTGACCTCTATTGTCTTAAAAAATAATTTTAGTAGTATTTCAATATGTCTCAAATTTTGATTGTGTAAGATTTTATAAAAACACAACATTCTCATATGAGGCAACACTTAATAGTTAATAGGATACATATTAGACTTTATACCATATGTCATTCTTTTATACTCCAATTTCTTCTCTTGCTCCTCCCTAGGACTTACCTTCCTCCATAGACTATTGCTGACCACATAAAATACATAAGCAAACAAGGTTAATAGATATTACAAGTAAGGTATTAATTAATTCAAGTCTAGCTATTGGTAATATTACCATGCCTTTGAGATTAACTAAATGACATGATCATCTATGGGATTTTCCTCCAAAACATAAGAGATCACGATCATCATCTTTTAAAAAATGTATCTTTAAGAATGCATATTCATCAAAGATGATGTTAAAAGTACCCAAATTGTATAAGGCTCTAAAAACTCTCCTCTAAAAGTCATGAATGAATCCTTAAGCATTAATAATACATTTATCTGATGCCAAATTAAAATGAATATTGTCCATAAATATAATATTCAAGACTTCCATTAAATAATTTCATATATCTTAATTATAAATATCATTTAAATAAGAAAATAATTAAAAGTAAATCATATTATATTAGTTACTTTAAGGATAATTCTAATACTAAGGCCTATAGGAGTGAACACAATAATGCCAACCGCTAAGGACATATTTTCATTCATGAGCTTTTGGATTGTCTCTTATATTCTATCTTGCTTAGCAATTAAATTTGTTTGCCTCAGAATTAAAGTATTTACTTTGGTCCATAGATGGCTAGCCTCTTCTAGAACTAGGGAGATATCCAAAAGTACTTGAAGATATGGCAACCCTTTAACTTAACCACCATGTTCCTTAGTCCTCCATAGTTGAGTAATGACATCATCCCAACCACTTATTATTGTTGTTCTTATCTTGTGAACCTTCTCCAACTGTAGAAATTATTACATTTATTTAAGGATACAAAAAATGACATACAAATAATATTGAAAGTAGATAACACTAAAACCTCATTTTTATTAGTGATTTGAAGGGTTAGTGTGACACCCCCAAATTTTGAGACTAAAAAATTTTATTTTAAAGAGTTAATAGTGGAAGAAAAAATACAAAAACGTAGGGGTATCATGCCGCATCCAACATAGAAGAGGCACTCCCTATGCCCAGTCTATGTCAGGTGCAAAGTAAAAGTAACCTTATAACTAGAAATTAAGTGTGGGAAGCACTTGATTCCACCGCAATACAGGATACAAAATAGAGAGAAGGGAATAAGTAGTGAATATAGAGGACTAAGAGTACAAATAGATATAAAGATATCCAGATAACCATACCCTTTACCAATTCATTTATCGCTCACCCAAGGCAAGATATGCTGGTTGGATTGAGCAACACCCATGAAAAGGATGATCAATCCGTTACGTCCTAAGTAAGGTAATAATACAATAAAAACTGGGAAAACATATCATTACATACATTCACAGCGAAAAGTAGTATAAATACAAGATACAAAAATCAATACAAGCTAATTACTGGTCCAGATTTAAGTATGATATAACCCAAAATTTCATTTACGTTGAGTTCAGGGACTCCACGATTCTTAAACCGGTGGAACGATCTGAAACATCTCCTAGGACAAAACGCTCCTAGCCACTATTCTTAAACTAGTAGAACAGTCTAAAGCACCCCCTAGGGCATAACACACCTGGCCACTATTATTAAGCTGGTGGAACAGACTCCAACACCTCGGTTTTGACTCATGTAATCTTTCACTATAAGTGATTAGTGTCTTAATCATTAGTTGCTTATCTCAGACTCATATTATCTTTCACTTTGAGATTAAGCCCCACAATTCTTAAACTGGTGGAACGGTCTAATGCACCTCCCAAGGCTGAACGCGCATGACCACTATTATTAAGACGGTGGAACAGACTCATAAAACACGTTAGCCCAACTCACATGATCCTTCACTTTAAATGATTAGTATCTTATTCATATTTGGCTTATGAGTGCGAGACATAATTAATTTAAGTGAGAAATAAATATACATATAACAAGACTGTTCTCAAACATTAAGATACTCATATTTTCCGAAAACCCTAAATTCATAATTGAACCATAACTTCCCCCATATTGATTATTTATCCACCATATTTAGTACATGTTCCTCATATAATACTATAATTAACATACCCAAATTTTGAGGTCTAACTCCCACGTCTTACACATGCGATAATAACCCTATCTTAAAAGTTATTATTTATTAGGCTCTCAAAACCCTAATTTCACAAGTAAGTCATAACTTCTCCCATATTGCTCATAAAACTACCAAATTAACCCTTAAAATACCAATATTAACAACATATCCAAAATTTATGGCCTAACTCTAACATTTTACACATGTGATAATAACATTACCGTTTTGTGGCTACTATTCCCAAATTAGTCTATTTTCTCATCTAAACAACTTATCACCTTCATAATCACTCCCAAACACTTCACATGATATTATTAGCATATTTTAATTCATATAAAACATTAAAATACCAAAATTTTTATTTTAACCCATATGAACAAAAATGCCCTTAAAAATACCCGATAGCCCTTATTTTATGAAAATCCCATCTCCTCAATATCGTTTTTTCCAAATCCTTCCGTTATCAATAGAAATATTAAATATAATCATTTCCCAATTTTAATAATTCATTATGCCCATAATACTCTCCCACAATTTATACTTATCCACAAAAATACATCCTAGCGTAATATCATCGTATCGGCATATCTTTCGATATTCTCACTTCCTTTCTATCAAATAATTCATATTAATATATCATATCATAATCAACATGCATTTTAATAATATAATAACATGATAACTCATATAATCATACAAGAATTTAACACAAAACCCAAAACATTGACTAGTATCCTTACTAGTAAGGCTCTAGTCTCTAAGCACACTTATCATAATTCGCTTCTTCCAAAACTTCCAAAATATCACCTAATAAAAATTAAAAAAACATAATTAGAATTCATAATATAATAAATGAAGATTTAAGGTAATGGAAAGGAAAAATAATGGGAAAACCAAACAAGGTTCGAAGGAGGTGTCGGCCAAAAAACTTATGAAACAAAGGGGGGATCGATTGGGGTTTATCGAGCATGGGAGGCTAGCAACGACACAACCTACTGTTGCTAGGGAGGTTGCAGCAACAAGGGAGGCTGAAAGGAGGGGGTGGGATTGGTGATTTGGTTGAAGGGAGGGGGTGAGCAACGGTGGAAAATGGTGCAATACACGGGTGAGGTTTGATTGTTATGGTCAAATGTGGGTGTGTTGGGCTTCGGTGGATTTTGCTGCAGGTTGGGGAGGGGTTACAAAATCTCTTGATGCATCTTGGGGGTAGGAATAGAAGCTCTTTCTGCAACAAAGGTAGGAAATAAAAGAAAAAAAAATAGTGTGTTTTACTATAGCAAAAATGGTGCGGTAGTTGTAACCGTAGGAAGTGGGTGTTTTGGTAGATTTTGCCAAAAGTAGAGGAAGTTTTGGAGATTTTTGCTACAGCTAGGGGTGAAGGAATGGTGAGTTTTGCTTTAGCTAGGGGGGAGATGCAACAAAATCTTTCGGTTCTTAGGGTTGAGGTCTAGAAAATGTTTGCCGGTGGAGGTGTATATGGTTTGATTCGACTCGTTGATGGGGGTGATTTTTGGGCTATTTGGGGGGTTAATTTTGGACACATAATGAAGGGGTGTAGAGGTTAAGAAGATGATGGTGTGTAGGGAAAGGAGGAAGAAACTAAGGAGAGTAAAGTAAGGGGGAGGGAATCGTGTATGGTAGGGGAGGGGTATGGTATGAGGGTGGCACGAGGGTAGTGTGCCAGGGTAGAGGGAGAGTAGGGTAAGGTAATTTATTTAGGTACAAAACCAAGTAAAGTATTCGGGTAAAAATTATATGGTTATAGGAATAGGTTTATTTGACGAAAAGGGATACTGGTTACGATCCAAACCTATGTTTAAGTTTTAATATGCACCCTCTAGCATATTTTAGCCTAACTAAATTTCATAAATAATAAGTCATAATAATATTACGTATACTAATAATATTTTTAGTACAAATACCCTAAAACAATTATTATAACTAATACACATAATTACTGGTTATAACTATTAGGGTTTTATGAAAATGAGGTATTACAATTAGTTCATTTGTGGCCTCCCTCCATTTTTTTTGTACACTCTAACCTTCACCTAAGCATCTACTCATGTAAGATGCACTACCCCAAAAAGCATTTTTAATAACGGTTATCTTATAGTTTTAATAACGGTTTTCAACCGTTATTAAAACGCCTGTTATTAAATATTTAATAACGGTTCATAACCATTATCAAAAATATAAAAAAACTTGCCAATTTGAGCATAAAATACATTTTTAATAATGGTTTTTTAGAAAAACTGTTGTTAAAAAAGAGGGTTTTAATAACGGTTATAAGAAAACCATTGTTAAAACATCATCCAACTACACTTGCTGACATTATTTAGGCATTTATTAAACCCTAATACGTGTTAAACGAGCATAAATTTGAGATTAAAACTCCAGTTTTTAATAACGGTTCTGATAAAAACCGTTATTAAAACCTTATTATTTTTTAGTTTTTACAAACTGGAGTTTTAATAACGGTTTTAGAAGAACAGTTATTGAAACAAGGTTTTAATAACGGTTTTCATAAGAACCGTTATTAAAACTCCAGTTTTTTTATAGTTTTTTGTAGTTTTGTTCCAGCCCACATACACAGTTGTATGTTCAAATAATTACCAAATCTGCATTGTAAAACAACATCAATTGATAACAAATCTCCAATCACACCAAAATTTCACTCAATCCCTTGTTAATACACCAGACATATTTACTCAAGAATAAAAATTATTAGGCATACCACAACTTGGTAGCTCTACACCCCAAAGCAAAATGTTCATAAATCTAGCTTAGAAGACTTAAAGACATAGACAAAATACAAACCTGAACATGCATGTAGAATATATAGCTAGATCTCTACCTAATACCGAATGAATGAGTGCACATGCTTGGCCCATTGCTCTCTCACTTCATCAATTTCTTCATCATTGTATTGCTGGCCTTGTGCATAATCATTGGTGAAAAACTACAAATCCCAATTTTTGATTAATATACAGTTAGCACTTACGTCAAGTACCTGCTTGTCCTCAAGCAATATCATATCATGCACATGAATACATCAAGAAATGTAATAGAAATAGATCATGGAATACAAGATTGATTAGATTCGAATTATTCATGTACGAAGTTCAACTTGGATTGGGACTGAAAAATACTTGTAAATCATGAAATATCACTGATAGAAATATTTTTGGATCACATCTTAAATCACCTTAAAAACAGTCTTATCAAATGCTCAAACGGTTTAAGAATGAAAATTATAATAATTAGTATCTCATCATGAAAATTAGATCAAGACTAATGAAATTCAATTTGGTAAATTCTTACTTTCGGAATGTGGGAACGCTCACTCTTTAGTGTAAAGGGTAAGATGTGTTTACTCTCAAATTCTCTCCAAATGATGATGATCACCCATATGTTTGCCATTATTCTCAATTCGCCACCACTAAAAGAACTAAATTATATAAGAATCAAAAGGTCTTAAATTTGGTTGTAATGGGGCTAGGGTTCTAAGGTGGGATGGAATTTTGGTATTGTAGCTAGACTCTACCAACTAGAGGAGCAGAAATTTTTTTTTTCAAACCCTTCCATTCAACCAAAAAACATCAAAAGACATGAAATTTTATTCTCTTCTTTTTTTTTTTTTAAATATCCATACCCCCATACTTAGATTTCACCTTATTAACAAAACAAAAGTTCTCCTTGAAAATATTTTTGCTCCACTAGTTGTAGAGTAAGGAAGGGAAATACATATGGAGATTAGTTTTTAATAAAGTTTAAATTAATAAAACAGGTCTATAGGCTCAAAGGGGTATGCAATGGATAATAATTTTTCAAGGTAGGTTATTTGGCCTTGTAGCTAACAAAGAAAGAAGAGTGCCTTTATCATTTTCAAATATGCTAAAGTTCTATGCAGTCTTGAAGAGACTAATGGCAAATTCTAGTTTCACATATCATTGGAGAATTCACACAAAAGAGAAATATATTTTGGATAAGCAATGTATCCAAAGATTAGGCCCAAACGCTCACCATGTTATAATCACCAATTTTGAATTTCATTGTATCTCATTCTTAGTCAATGCATGATTTGATCTCTAATCATTCTAACTTTCTTTCCTTCACTATTATCACATCTTCAATTTCTATCTTTAAGGTGTCAAAAGATGTTGATCAAAACATACAATAAGTATATAAAATTATCCGTTTTGAAAATAATTCAGTCCCATACTTTGTTTTACTTCGTACATGGATTACTCAAATCTAATACTTATTGTTTGTTTTTGTTTTTTTTTAAACAAAGGAATAAATTAACTAACTACCACTTAACAAACATAAATAACAGTTACTAACTATTTCAACGAAAAAGTAATCACAAGCCTACAAATACGAATGCACCAATGCACCCCCCCTTACTTAATGTGTTCATTGTCCCTAATGAACAAATGCAAGTGAAGAAAAAAATGAAGAATTGGATTCAAGAGGAAGGTGGAGGTGGGTCTCGGTTCCCGAGATGGAAATCATAGAGATTTTTCATCATCTCCATCATTTGATTTTGGTTAGCTCGAATGGAATCCAATTGGGAGTACACTTGATTTTGAAATTGGAGATGCCATTCGGGAACAAAAGTTGAGGAGGAAGAAGAGCTGGCTTGGGATCGGGGTGGTGGTGGTGGTGGATGGGCACCATGTGGTGGAATAGGATGTTCGATTGCTAATAGGGCAGGGTTATCTTCATCCTCATTAGGTTGGATTACTCAAATCTAATACTTATTGTTTGTTTTTTTTTTAATAATAAGAAAATAAACTACCAATGTTTTGCCACACATATACACATTATGTATATACAAAGTCATACCAAATATGTAAAAAGAAAAGTATGAAATAAGGAAAACTTATATACAACACTTGGGTGTCCCAAGTGACAAAATGCAAGTCTTTCAGCTTTCATAATTGGGAGTGGTAAGATCAACCACTTCCAAATTGTGCACTTGATGTCCTTCGTAGTAAGGTTTTAGGCGATGTCCATTGACCTTCCATATTTTTCCTGTTTTCTCACTCTTAATTTCAACTGCACCATGAGAAAACACATTAGTCACAACAAATGGGCCGATCCATCTCGACCTCAATTTTCCTGGAAACAACTTCAATCGAGAATGATATAATAAAACTTTTTGACCAATTTCAAAACTCTTTCTAAGAATGAACTTATCATGAACTGCTTTAGTTCTATCTTTATATCTCAATGCAGTTTCAAAAGCCTCATTTCTTATTTCTTCCAATTCTTGTAATTGGAGTCTCCTATGTTTTCCAATTTCAGTTGACTCCATGTTACATTTCTTGACGGCCCAAAAAGCTTTATGTTCTAACTCAACTGGTAGATGAAAAGGCTTACCGTATACCAGACGATATGGAGACATACCAATTGGAGTTTTGAAAGCTGTACGATAGGCCCAGAGTGCATCATTAAGATGTAAGCTCCAATCCTTTCTTGTTGGTTTCACCATTTTTTCCAAGATTGATTTGATTTCCCAGTTAGATACCTCGGCCTGACCATTGGTTTGTGGATGATATGTTGTAGATATTCGATGTGTCACATGATATTTCTTTAATAGAGCTTCTACGGTTCTGTTGCAGAAGTGTGAACCTTTATCGTTGATGATGGCCCTTGGTATGCCAAACCTTGCAAAAATGTTAGTTTGAAGAAATTCTGCAACAACCTTTGCATCATCAGTACGGGTGGCCTTAGCCTCCACCCATTTTGACACATAATCAACAGCAACAAGAATGTATTTAAACCCGAAAGAAGATGGAAAGGGGCCCATAAAATCCATACCCCAAATATCAAAGATTTCGCATGCTATGATAGGAGTTTGTGGCATTTCATTTCTAGGACCTAATCCCCCAGTCTTTTGACAGTTTTCACACGTTTTACAAAATTCATGAGAGTCCCTAAACAATGTAGGCCAAAAGAATCCACTCTCTAGAACTTTATAAGCTGTTCGCTTGGGACCAAAATGTCCCCCGCAAGCATAACTGTGACAAAAATGTAAAATAGACAAGACCTCACTATCAGGAATACATCTTCTAATGATTTGGTCGGCACATTGTTTCCACAAGTATGGATCGTCCCATACAAAATATTTTGCCTGACTTTTCATTTTATCTTTCTGTGCTTTTGTAAAGTGAGAGGGAAATACCTTAGCTACGAGAAAATTTACCATGTCAGCATACCATGGTATCTCATTCCCAATGACATGAAGTTGCTCATCTGGAAATGCTTCATTGATAGGTGATTCAACTTCAACTTGTTTAATTAACCGACTTAGATGATCTGCCACTCCGTTTTCGGTTCCTTTCTTATCTTTAATGCATATATTGAATTCTTGAAGTAGAAGAATCCATCTAATCAGTCGTGGTTTTGCCTCTTTCTTTGCTAACAAATATTTCAACGCTGCATGATCAGAGTAAACAATTATTTCAGTTCCTAACAGATAAGAACGAAATTTATCCAAAGCAAAGACAATAGCAAGAAGCTCCTTTTCGGTAGTTGTGTAATTAAGTTGAGCTTCATTTAATGTGCGTGAGGCATAATATATCACGTGTGGCTCTTTCCCGATTCGTTGACCTAACACCGCACCAACAGCAAAATTAGATGCATCACACATCAATTCAAATGGGAAATTCCAATCAGGTGGTTGAAGAATGGGTGCACTTATCAATTTTTCCTTTAAATAGTCAAATGATTTCTGGCATGCATCATCAAAATGAAATTCCTTTTCTTTTTGAAGAAGCTTGCATAATGGTTGGGCTAGTTTAGAAAAATCCTTGATAAATCGGCGGTAAAACCCGGCATGCCCTAAAAATGATCGCACATCTTTGACAGTTGATGGATAAGGTAATGAAGAAATAAGATCAATTTTTGCTTTATCTACTTCAATTCCTTTGGCTGAAATGACGTGTCCCAAAACTATTCCTTATTGGACCATAAAATGGCATTTTTCAGAGTTTAGCACAAGATTTGTTTCCAAACACCTTTTCAAGATAAGGGTCAAATTACCTAGGCATTCTTCAAAAGTATCTCCATGGATACTAAAATCATCCATGAATACCTCGATAATTTTCTCCAGATATTCGGAGAATATACTTACCATACACCTTTGAAATGTAGCTGGAGCATTACATAATCCAAACGGCATGCGCCGATACGCAAACGTACCGTAGGGACATGTAAATGTGGTTTTCTCTTGATCTTCTGGAGCTATGGGAACCTGCACATATCCAGAATAACCATCAAGAAAACAGTAATAAGCATGACCCGCTAGCCGTTCTAACATTTGATCCATAAATGGTAAAGGAAAATGATCTTTCCTAGTCATGGAGTTCAGTTTTCTATAGTCAACACATACCCTCCAACCATTTTGAACTCTAGTAGAAACCATTTCTCCTTTATCATTCTCCACTACTGTTATGCCTGTTTTCTTTGGGACAACCTGAAGCGGACTTACCCAACTACTATCAGAAATTGGGTAAATGACTCCTACACTTAGCAATTTTAGAACCTCTTTCTTCACAACTTCCATCATTATCGGATTCAACCTACGTTGTACTTGTCTACATGGCTTCACATCTTCTTCCATTAAAATCCGATGCATACAAACTGAAGGACTAATACCCTTAATATCAGCAACTGTCCACCCCAAAGCTGATTTGTATTTCTTCAACACATCTACCAGTTTTTCTTCCTGATGAGATGTCAGTTCACTAGATATGATAACCGGAAGGGTATTCTTATCTCCTAAGAATGCATATTTGAGATGGTCAGGTAAAGGCTTCAACTCCACTTCAGGGGGTTGTTCTATGGAAGGTACAGGCCTATCCACTATCAATGGTAAATCCACAAATTTTCCAATTCTACTCGGACATATTCCCAAAGCGGCCACTACCTCCTTGATTTCTTCATCAACGTCATACAATTTGCTTAATTCTTCCAATTTTTCAGTTGCTATTCCTTGTGTCAAAGTTATTTCCAAAGGATCAGCTGATGATAATTGGTACACCATTTCAGTTAAATTTTCAATGACATCAATCATAGATACCTCTTCACCATCTGTAGGAAATTTCATGGAATCATATATGTTAAACTTAATAATTTCACCATCAAATTCCATGGTTAACACTCCATCGTGGACATCAATTTTTGTTTTTGAAGTTTTTAGGAATGGTCTCCCTAAAAAAATAGGTGATGGATTAGCCAAGCCATTATCTTGCATATCTAACACATAGAAATCTGCAGGAAAAACCAACTCATTAACCTGAACTAAGACATCTTCAATAACCCCTTCAGGATATGTGTTAGATCTATCAGCCAATTGGATAACAACACGAGTTTCCTTTAAAGGACCTAGACTTAGGGTGTTAAAGATAGATAAAGGCATGACATTTATTGAAGCACCTAAGTCAAGCATGCATTTTTCGTACCTCGTGTTTCCAATTTTGCAAGGTATAGTGAAAATACCTGGATCTTTGCACTTTGGTGGAAGCTTTCTTTGCAACATTGCTGATACATTTTCTCCCACACTTACCTTCTCATTCTCATTAAGTTTCCTTTTATTTGTACACAAGTTCTTGAGGAATTTTGCATACCTGGGTACTTGTTTGATCGCATCAATGAGAGGAAGGTTAACTTCTACCTTCTTGAATATGTCAAATATCTCCTTATCATGATTTACCTTCTTGTTTTTGGCCAACCTGCTAGGAAAAGGAGCAGGAATTTTTATAGGAGAATATGACTTACTCTTCATCGTCGGTTCTGAATCTTCCTTTATTTCTTCTTCAACATTTGTTTCATATGTGTCCTTGTTTGTGTTTTCTTCTTCATTCACTTTTCTTGGATCTGATAGTTGTTTTCCACTGTGAGTTGTGATAGCACTAGCATTTTCCTTGGGATTTCTTTCGGTCTGGCTAGGAAATTTTGAAGAACCTTGTGCTTGCATTTTACCAAGGGAATCTGCTAGTTGACTCACTTGATTTTCCAAATTCTTAATACCGTTTCTGGTCTCTTGTTGGAATTGTAAGGTATTGGTAGCCAAAGATTTCACCAAATCTTCTAAAGGCATACACCCCGTTTGTTGTGAAACTTGTGGTGGAGGCATCGGTTGAAATGGTGGTCTTTGCTGATTTGGTGGAATTTGGAAAAATCCGGGAGGTGGATTTGCTCCTTGCTGATTTTGATACATCTGTGGTCGGAAATATGAGTTACCACTTTGTTGAGTGTTTCCATACCTTAGATTTGGGTGATCCTTCCATCCAGGATTATATGTTGGAGCAAATGGATCATTCCTTTTTGGAAATGGTTGTCCTCCAATGGCATTTACTTGTTGTTCTTCCTGCAAAGTAGGACACATATCAGTTGGATGACCTGTAAAAGAACAAATTCCACATACCTTGGCAGGAATCTTTTCCCCTACAACTCTTTCCACAAGAGCTGTCAAATTTGATACTTGCGTTTTTAATTCAGCAATATTGGTTTCTTTCACCTGTTGAGACATAGAAGTGTTACCCCTATTACAATATTGTGAGTTAGATGCCATATTAGCAATTAACCTTTTAGCTTCGATAGGTGTTTTATCAACTAAAGTACCACCACTAGCAGCATCTATCATATTGCGATCCATAGGAGATAAACCTTCGTAAAAATATTGTATTAATAATTGTTCACTAATTTGATGATTAGGACAACTACCACACAATTTCTTGAAACGTTCCCAATATTCATGTAAAGATTCTCCTCCATCTTGCCTAATACCACATATTTCCTTTCTTATATTAGTTGCTCTTGATGAAGGAAAATATTTTTCAAGGAAAACCTTCTACATATCAGTCCAAGTGTTTACTGAGCCTGCTGGTAGATCATATAACCATTCCTTAGCAGCATCAGCCAAAGCAAAAGGAAAAGCTTTGAGTTTAAGTTTTTCTACACTTACTCCATTCGGTTTCATACCAGAACAAGCTATATGGAATTCCTTGAGAAATTTATTTGGGTCGGTGAAACAGCTTGAACCCATGGAATTGTTGTCTTTAAAACCTGTAAAAATAGGTAAGGCTCGTATTAGTCCAGTTTTGATTTCACAAGTATCATTATCAGCAGGATAATTAATGCATAAAAGATTAGGGTTGAAGATAGGAGCAGCTAGCTCCTTGAGAGTTCGCTCCGCCATCGGTGGATTAATGTAGTAAGGTGTACTACACAAATCCTCTATGTCGTCTTCTTCCAAGTTTGTGGAACTTTCTTCAAAAGGTGATGGAATCTGATTAGCTTGTTCCAACTTCCTTCTTGTCCTAGTTGCAATTGGAGAAGATGAGTTTGGATCTATGGCTGGAATAATTTGTCCTTGATGCTCGATCGCAAATGATCTTAATTGTGAATGCCTGAAGATTACACACAATCAAAGATTAGATGAGGTCACGTGAAGAATTTATCAAAAACTAAAATAAAAAAAAGAAACTACAACAAAAACAAAACTAGAGATTAAAATTGCCAGTTCCCCGGCAACGGCGCCAAAAATTTGATGCACTGTCATATGCACAACAAATTTAACAAATAAATCCTAATCCCCAAATACGTAGTATATGGCAAGAAGGAGTCGAACCCACAAGGAATGACGTTTTAATCACTAATTTTGCTATTGATGTTATAAACCCGTTTGTACAATTTTCATTGATTCCTAACTAAATTCAATTATACTAAGGCTTTAACCACGACTTTACAATTAGGGAAGGATTGAATTGGTGATGGAATTAAAATGCCATACATTCACATAAAAGAATGATTCTAAATAGTTTATTGTTGACTTAAGAAATTCAGAATAATAATTTCTATACTTCCTCTCAACCTTAATAAATTGAATATGCTCTTAATTTATTTTTGTACCCAATTAATAACCTAGGTTACGAACACTAGATTCAATTAATGGTAGCATTATGAACGGGAAGTAGCCAACTACAATCATAATCACACAAGCTCGGATCATGCAATTGCACGAATTAATGGTCTTTTTGCTACTATAAACAAATTAATTAACAATTTCGGATTAATTTCATTGTCTTAGCAAAGACTAAGTCCTAAACCAAATAGGTGATCAATCTAATCAGTTCAAGAATCTTAATCTATGATATGGAATCATTCAATTCAGCCCATTAATTCAATTAAACCTCATGTAGAATCAAACATTTAAATTATGAAATGATAATTACGTTATGATTCCATCTTCAATTCATCCTACCCTGTTCTACTTATTCAAATTTATGCATACTCACAATTCATACAATTATACAGAAATACTAAAAGTTAATGACAATAACACATTCACAAATTCTATTATTTCAACAATTAGATAACAATGAAATGATCACAAGTAAAATTACATAAAAACTACTTAGATTCTGCAAAATGGAAATACAGAAATTTACAAAGGAATAGAGGAAACTTATCAATTGAAGTGCAGAATGTCAAATCATCAATAGAATTCAAGAAGATCAAAGATTGGAATTGTGCATTACATGTATGTTCTAAAGGAATAAAGGAAGAAAAATACATTCGATCCTTTTTCTCTTGATATCCCGAACTCTGTTTTCATATCCAATTTTATCAGAAACAAGTCGCGTGGCAGTTACACATTTTTAATCGAAAACACGGTCCGTGTTTATGAAACACGGGACCCCCGTGTTTTCTTCCAACCGTTCTGCTGACAAAGCTTTACCGACCGCCATTCGGGATTAATAACACGGTCCGTGTTATGGAAACACGAGACCCCCGTGTTTTTGACTCTTCCACTCAATTCCTTTGAAAGTTTGAGCTTCACTTCTCTTGATATATTTGTTCCCTTTCCAACTTTTCTCTCCTTAATTCGGCATTTCTTGATGTGTTCTCTACTTGATTTCTTCTTCTCATTGATTTCTCCTTGAATTTCTTCAATTCTTTTCTTTCCTGTAAAACTTATTCAAAGGAGGAAAACTCGACGAAAAGATTAAATCTAGTAGAAATTATGAGGGATAAATGATATTTTTAGACATGAAAATAATCAATAAATCTTATCTATCAGTACCAAACATATATGTCATGATTCATTAATGGAAAAATATTGAAAAGAAAACATACATGGCTTGGATCTATGTTGACCGATCTATTTTGGACTATCAGATCCATTGCTCTACATACATAGTATCCACAATCTTTGTCGTTTTGCTGTTGTGGACACTGTCAAATGAATTTAGTTAGCTCTCTAACTATTGCATATTAATTTTAATTAAAATAAAATACAAAATAGTTGCCTTCCTACTTACTATGACAGGCTCGTATTGAACATTCTTTGGGTCTGGGATACCATTCCCACCTCTCCTTTGATACGATGTCCGTAGTGCCCTAATAAATAGAGTTGGATACACAATATTGTAAGTGCACATATATACCTCAAATAATGAAAGCTAGGCGAATATATGTATAAATAAGCTAATGAAGTAAGAAGTGAAAAGTATACTAACATGTCGATAAATTCCTTCCCGCCACGACGAGCAACTTAAAAATGCATGTCATAGGTTCGAAGGGAATCAAACACATAGACTTTATTAAGATCAGGTCGGACGGCGTACAAAACCTAATGTTTAGTTGTGAGGTGAGGAATGAGATAGAGCTTGTTGTGTCCCTCAATCAAAATGTGATCCGCTAAATAGTTTATGTGCCTACCCTCTCTTATTGTACTACTATCAGCTATGTAGTATGGACACACAAACACAATAGAGGACAACATTTCCTCCATCGCAGCTCGAGTAGCTACCAACCTATGGACAAAAAAAACAATGCATATTTGTTAATAACTAATAACTCATATAAGAGGTCATAAAAAGTCCAATTGTATAAGTTAAGAGTACTAAAATATCAAAATGAAATAATACTTACGTGACATAGACGACGACACTTATGGTTGTCATCCATTCTTGATCATAAATGTCGCTTATGTCAGCCGTCGATACCATGTAAGTAGCATCGTCCCTCCCAATATACTTAGGATGACAATCAATGAAAATATAATTGTCCCTGAGGTAGTTTTGGGCATAAAAATATAATAACGCTAATGTTGGTGGAGGTTAGCTTTGCTGATCTGAAGAATGAATCTTTTGTGGGGCAACTGATTTTTCAGATTTAGCTCTCTTTCCTTTACCAGCGCCCTGTTTTGTGTTGCTCGTTCTGCTAGTACCTCTCTTGGTTTTACTAGCAGAAGCAGTCTTCTTTTTTGATTCCTTAATTGATAATATTAAACAAAATATATATTGAGCATATAAATATGTATATGAAAAAGGTATATATAGTATAACTACCAAACAAGGTCTAATGAAGATGTCAAATGTCAATACCTCTTCAGTATTGAGACGTATTTGATCCGCAGGCTAAGCCACGAAGCTTCCATGAGCTTCTAGTACTGTGGTTGCCTCATCGCCCTCTTTATAACAAGGCAAGTGTGCACTGCCAATGATTGGAGTGTCAATACTCACCAGCCTTGTATTTAGGGCTAAATTGTACCCGTGGATTGTCTGCGTTTCGGTACTGTGACTGATACGGACCCTTCCTTTTGCCAAAATTGTTGAAAGGTCATTCGCTAATAAGTCACATTTATGCAAACCCTAAACAAAAATATTACACATTATTAATCATTTATTACACCGAATACATTTAATAACAATTCATAGTTTGTAATGCTTACCTCGGGAAGAGTAGAAAGAAATGCATCAGCTTCACAACTATCTCTGATGCTATTTACATTAGGTATATGAAGCTGATCATGGTCTACTGAATCAGATGGCTTATACCCTTGAGATTTAATAAATGACAACTCTTGCTCCATTGTTGCCATCCGTTCAAATGCCACGTTCAATTTTTGGGTGAGGATGGCGACTTGCTCATTAGTGCTACGAGAACCACGAGATCGACCACATATGCTCGTTCTCATAACACCCAATCCAAGGCCCCTGTGTCTTCTAGGGTGTTCTACAATTCCTGTAGCCTGGGTCACAATGCTATATTGGTCCACCTCCTCACCGTTTGACGTTTCAAGTTCGTCCTGTAAATTTAACTTATAGGAATAAGCATAATATAATAGTTTTCTAAAAGAAAACTAAGTAGGGTAATTTATATCTACAAACTTACAATTTTTTTGGCTACAACATCAACATATTCATTAACATATCCATCTCTTGTTGCTCTAGCCTTCTTCCATAATGTACCAATATTGATGGACGAGGTACATGGGTCCAAGTCTTCGGCTAGGAGCTACAAATCAAAAAATATTCTTAATTAAGAATATTATTATAAAATTCAACATTTACTTGTAAATAGGTAATCACAAAATGCATACCAACTCCTCTTCGAGGCCTGTATAGCCTTTGCGAGCCATATTATGCCGGTATTTATTTTGCTTGGCAATCTCTTTATTTTGGGTACTTTTTTCCTATGTGACAAGCCAAAACATAATGACATGGTTATTCCAATATTAATCATAATACTGGGATTGATACAAAAAGTTTAATTGTTATCTAACAAGTACCTTAAAATCCCCCGTAAGACGATAAGCAATGAATTGGTTCCAACTTTCTTGATCGATGAAACCGTATCGTTTGAGTGGGTTCTGTCGTAGAGAACCATTCCTCTTTCTATACATTTTGCTATGAGCTAAACATGACCTAAAGGTTCTTAGACGCTCCCCACAATGTCTAAGAAGTCATTTCTTCCTACTCTCTGGGACATTGAACACTCTCTCCAAAATAAGACATGTAGATGTATACCGATGTTAATGTAATAAAATTAATAACATTTGACATACAAAAATGATTACATAAAATAGCATATTTACCATGATTTCCTGCCAAATATGCTCCTTATGACCCTGTGGAACCTGCTTCCAATTATTATAGGAGATAGGAACACGGTTACGGGTCACAAGTGAAATGTAGGTCAAGAACATATCTGCGTAAGGGCCGATGGGAAGATTGTAAGTATTCCATCCCAGCTCGACTACTTCTCCTCTATTCCTCATGTCTATGATAATTCTCATAATCGTAGGTCCTCTCTTCCCTTCTTCATCACTGCTATCCCTATCAATTTTTTTGTTAGCCATATCTCTACAAAAAATAAATAAATAAATTATGTTAGAATGTTATGTATTGAGCATAATAATGTACCATTATATTATCGATACGAATCATGCTTAGAAAGAATTAATCTCAAATGTATCATGCTATTATATATATATATATATACAAATCATACTAACACGTTTCCAAAACGATATTAATACTAACCCTAACCCTAGCTAATTAACCATAATTTATTATAATAAAACCTAACCCTAAACCACAAAAAAACCCTGTAGCCAACACATGCAAGTGAAAATGTATATAATTCTACACTCACATTCATATTATATATATATGTAAAGGTCTCGGCCAACACATGCATTTGTTAATATATAACAATAATGCAACAAATTCAACAACAAACAACAAAATTTTCAGCCAACACATTCAACAACACATTTTCGAATGACAAACTACAATCTTTCAATAACAAACAAACGAAACCCTGTAGCAACATGCATGCATATATATATATATATATATATATATATACATATATAAGTAGATAAAAAGTTACGAGAGGAAGAACAAACACATACATAAAGTGAGCTAGCTACAAACACGACGGTGAGAATGTTGAGAGAGTCAAGGGCTTCAAACACGACGGAGGATGAAGGTGCAAGTGCTAGCTAGCTTCGGAACAATGACAGCACGCACATGTAGAGCCGACAATGGCAGAGGCGTGGTGGAGAGTTGGCGGTGCGAGGGTTTCCTTTACTTGAGAGGAGCCGGTGTGGTGGTCCAAGTTGGTGGTGAGAGGGTTTGCAAGGAGAAGGAGAGCAAAAGAACGAAGATGCAGAGAGTCTGAAAACTTTGGCTCGAAACAAAAATGAGCGAAATAAAAATTGGATTTTGGGGTTTTAATAACAGTTCCTGAGAGAACTGTTATTAAAAAGAGGATTTAATAACGGTTCCTGAGAGAACCGTTATTAAAACATCTTTTAATAATGGTTCTTCCAGGAACTGTCATTAAAAGCTTCTGACTTTTGACAATGGTTCTAATGTGAACCGTTATTAAAACATCCGTCCAAATATTAACGTTGCCCTTTTAATAACGGTTTTTAACTAGAACCGTTATCAAAACTCTCCCACCCAATAATTTTCACGCGTTTGACAACGTTTTTCGAACTACCGTTATTAATGTGCCGTTATTATTTTCCATTTTCGTAGTAGTGAGATATACATGGAGTAATATCCTTTTCTACCCATTCACATGCCTCATTATAATTTAATATCAAGTTAAAAATAGTTATGTATTATATTTTGAAAATAACAAGAATTATGTACTAAATTATTTAAATCCTTACCACCTCCTTCTTAGTAGCACAATTATTGTCGTGTGAATCCTTTTGAAGAGGGTAAGCATTTTTATTCACTATTTCTTTCACCTTTTGGTTCTTATTCTATCAGTTATATTAAAAATAAACACACACACACACACACACACGTGTGTGGGGGGGGGCTATACGTATTATCTACTGCGTACTATATATTATGAGTTGTTACATACCTTATCCGCTTAAGAAATCTAGTACTCCCTAAACTCAACCCATTTTTAGGGTGTGATCACAAGATTCTAATCTCATTGGAGTTATGACAAGTAAGTTCCATCTCAACAATCACAAAAAAATGCTAAATTATACATAAATACTTTCCAAGATTTAAACTATAACAATTTAAAAATATTCAAGCAAATCATTGCATGTAAGGCTCCAATATTTATAGCTAAATAATCATATTGTTATGGAAACACTAATAATAAAATATTAGGTGTTATTCTACATCCAACATAGAATAGGTACTTTTTATGCCCAATATATGTTAGACACAAAGTTAAAAAAAGGTAAGTAGTACCTAGAGATTAGAGTATAGGAACCACTTGATCCCATAATGATACAAGAATATAAAACATCAACAAAACATATATCATAGAACGTAGAGGACTAAAAGTCCAAACAAAGAGACATTCAGATAACCATATTTTTTGAGAAAAGCATAAAATTATCACTATGCGTAAGCACAATGAAATAATTTAATCAATATATATCAACAAATAAGGTGGTATCTACTCATGAAAGTAAGCACTACCTATAAATAAAATATGGTAATCCACTATATACCAAGTAAGATAACAGTACACATCCATAGAAAAAATACATGCATGGCATAAGAAGTCTAGTGACAAGATAGATAGTATAAATGCATAGATGCTCAAGAAACAAGATAATCTAAGTGCTCATTTGGTATGGAGGTAATAGGGGTGGAAAAATTACCCCCATATTTTATATATCTTATATAATTTATTTAAAATTAAATATTTTTATTCTAATAAATACCCATTTGAGATCTTAATTTGATCTAAAATGGGTATTTCATTAAAAATATATTTATCATTATTAAATACTTAATATAAGAGGTATAAAATAGAGGAGAAATTTTTCCACCCCTATTACCCTCGTACCAAACAAGCCCTAAGAGAAAATTATATTTAATGTTTATCATTAGTTGATCAAGCAAATTAATTTTCTTAGCACATTGAAATTAGCGAACCACTTATAATAAAACCAAATCTCTCCTCTCTCCTCTTTAGATGGGAGAACAATGGCCTACCTCATTGATATTGTAAAATTTAGTCTCCTCCTTACTCAATAAATGGCAGAAAGGTAATTAATATCAATAATACACTCAAATACTTGGTGAAACACACCTAACCTCCAGTAAATTGTTCATCCTTAATTATACATACCATATATATGTTGGGGGATTGGTCAAACTAATTACATTATGGTCCTTTGGTTCATTAGGATCAGGAAATATATAATCACATTATTTCAATATTTGAAATCATTTTGGTCCCATCACATTTGATCTTCCACATTAATTAGTAATGTTCTAATGGATCACTAACAAACACTTAACAAGTAATAATGCACCACTTGATTTACTTAAGGTCATTAGATTTTCTCTTTTATTACCATTGATTTACCATGAAGAAATTTTTTTTATCAACTTATTATGAAGATTACCAATTATCATGCACTCATTCCAAAAATTGTATTTATCTCCAATTCTCATGAATTCATTCTAAAAATTGTATTTATCTTCAATTATCAGGAATTCATTCTAAAAATTGCATTTATTTAAAATACTTATAAATGTACCATGTTAATCAAATTAAACATGTTACAAACACACAAAGAAAATATTAAACATAATGCAAGACAACAAGCACAAAGTGATATTACACAAGGGAAAAACCCATAGTGCCCTCATTAAAACCTTAATTCACAACTAACTCATAACTTCATCCATACAACTCCCAAAATTACCAAAGGTAATACATTATCCCAATATATCATTAATAATACCATAATAAAAAATTATAATCTAAGTACAAAATTTCACACATAATATAACAATGTTACCATTTTGGTACCATTCATAAATTAAGTCATTTTCATACAATAGTTGTACATATGCTACTTCTATTTATCCTTACTGTTTCAAATCTCACACTTACATTTTATGACCTAAAATATTTTCATAACATCAAACTTCCTAATTTCACGCAAAATGACTAAAATGTCCCAAAGTCACCTAAATACCTCCAAATATGTTATTTTCATATCTTAGGTCATATTCATCTGAAACTAAACATATTATATATTAGATTTAATGTAAGGACCTTAATGACTATGATAACACACTCATTTCCTACAAAAATAGAGAAGAGACATATATATATATAAGGCTAAAATTATGTAAAACCCATAAAATTATACAAGCTTAAAAAATTCTCACAAATTGCACTCAACCACCATTACATTATTATCATCTCAAAAAGTAACTAGCTTTAATTAAAACAATGTACAAATTTTCAATTGGCCTCTAGGTTGAAACCACCACAAACTCAAAACCCTAGATCTTACAACCTCAACATACTACACCAATTATAATATTTAAACACAATTAAATTTACACATGTACAAACTTAATAAAAAACATAATACACCATCGTGCTTGAAATTTTATGGCCAAGCCTAACAAGGACTAAAATATAAATATTTCACATAAAATAACACAACTCATAAATTCACTAAGTAATACATGTATATAAATAAAGTAAAACCTAAACATGATTTTAAAACAAAGCATGTTAACATGGAAATTTATGAAATTAACATGTAGCAATAATTAAGCCCTAAATTAGTGACATGAATCTTCACAAAAAGCTATTATAATCCTTAAGCATTAATTACTCCTAAATACCCTTTACCACCCTTTGATCATCTAGAGAAAAAAGAATAAAATAATTATATCAAGGAAAAATAGCAAGGGTTAGCAATTAGATAAACCCAACCAGTCGATGGGTTTATGCAATCGAAGGGTTGGATCAACCTGTTGACTTTTCTAGCAAAATGTAGTCTAACATTCAATTGGTTTGCCCTCTAACTGCACCAAACAGTCATTTTCATGTAGATCATAGTGATAAATCTTTATCATACCACATCGGGGCATGTTCTTCCATCACATAACACATTTTTAGCCTACTTTTTGTTACACATTTCATCATTAAACATCATAACCCTATCTTTCTTCAAGATTCATGTTTTTTAGTAAAAATGCACAATTTAACCATCCAAATCCACTTCTATAAGCTATATATTCATGCTAACATTTAGTATCAAACTTAAAGAGTACCACATGTAAGATTAATCATAACCCTCTTTAAAAGTAAGAATAACTTACTTGATGCAGGAAAACTTTCCTTAAACAAGAACACTCAACCAGTGAAATCCTTAACTTTCTAAATCATAATGACAACAAGTTTTATCTCATAAATTCGTGAATAAACTTTATAAATTTGAACATAAAATAGAAGGGAAAGAATGAACATACCACATCCAAAGGGAAAAAAATAGGGTAATTTCAATTGAACCGCTCATACTTTTCCGCTAAATCTAACTCATTCTTGTTTAGTAATTAAAATAAGAGATAGCTATAGGAATGATCATAAGAGTAAAAGAAATTTGACAATAGGGCTCAAAGTGAAAAAAGGAGAAGGTGGATGCTAGAGAGTTAAGTATTTTGGTGGTTAAAAGAAATGTGA